>JAGFPH010000339.1:299845-320848 GCA_018207615.1 Philaenus spumarius | reverse complement strand
GAGAAAGTAAAATGACATTTCAGGGATAAAGTAGGGAGTTTTGGACGGTTTCATAATGATATTTTGAATTATTGTGGGTTGAAAACGATACTTAAAATCATTGGTGGACAGACTGAAACACCCTCTACATTTATTGTAACGCATTATCTTTAATAGATTCGAGATTCCTAAGATAGCTAGGAGACTCACCAGCTCCCTTGTACTCGTATTTACAGTTTACATATACAAGTTCACTGACAGACAAACAGCTGTCCCGTGTCTGAAGGTATTTGCACTTGAGCCAGCAATCAGAAGGCGACCCAAGAGGTTTCAATTTACCTCACAGCCAGACAACTCAATATATTAAATTCTTTTACAAAAACTGACAAGTTGAGTAGAATAGCACCGGCTAATTAATTCGATCAAATTGATTAGCAAATGCGACTTTAAAGAGAATGCAAATGGCCTGACAGAGTGCACAGTTTGAATTCAGATGCATTATTTAAATTGAGTTGGCTAAACTACAAAATTGTAAGTTATGCTGTACATTCACTCGTAAAAGTATTACATGGAACAATTTATTCTCTGTGCTTGACGTTTTGAATTATTACGTAGTTCGATTTTATTTGGACTAGAGCATTATTGGAAATTGTTTTTATTTATTCTCCTACTTGATAACATCAGGATGTGAGATACGAGGTAACCTTAACGAGGGAGTAGAAAGATGTTTTGTAAGTAGGATATGTATAATTTTATTTGCTCTGATTAATACAACTAAGGACATGTTCATAAAAGAGTTCTAGTTTTAAGAGAGAGAATGTATATGCTAAAAGATAGTATGAATGAAGACTTTGTGATAGTTTAAAAGTTTGTTTTAACTGATAACTAAGTTGAATAAGTTACTAGGGAGAAGCATGAGTGCTTCGCACGCCAACCCCAATGTTCGCTCCGCTCTCGCAGTTCTAGTCTTTGTTTAATTGGAGTCGGATGGTCTTATCTCGCTCATGTTAATTTATCTGAAAATATGTCCCTGTTTCTTAAAAACTATAACAGCTAAAGTTTACTTACTTTGTATTTTTCCGTCACGTGACTTCTTTTTTCTTTTATTATATTACGCGTTTCGGAGATTCACTCCATCTTCAGATAAGTAGTCACTCTTACGAGGTCGTTGTCCTTGGACCACCGTACGGGATGCAACCCACGATAATAATTTAATGTGTTTTCAGTATTTGTGTTTTATGTGTTTGTTTATATGTTTGACGACCTCGTAAGAGTGACTACTTATCTGAAGATGGAGTGAATCTCCGAAACGCGTAATATAATAAAAGAAAAAAGAATTCACGTGACGGAAAAATACAAAGTAAGTAAACTTTAATTGTACGTTGACTTGGATACCAAAAGAAAATGAATCGTATAACAGCTAGCCCATTACTTTTCTTTAAATTTAGTTTTTTACTTTATTATGAACAATTTGAGTACAATTTGTTAAAAATTGTAATAAATAAATTTTTTAGTCTATATGCATATATTTACATTCAAAAATCCTGAAAAGTTATTAAAGAAACTGCTATAAATAAAAAAGTACACTTTCAAATGCCTTAAAAATGTACTCAAAATGAAGAAAACTTTTTTCAGTTTTAAGCATTAAAGTAAAACTTACAGCTCTTGACATACTGAAACAGTAGCAAAAACCATAAAATAATATTGACCATCAAATTGATCCTCAAGTCTTCTCTTGAGTAAGTTTCTACTCTGCCTCTGCGTTTACACGTAATATTTAAACCTATAGTAAAGTAACTGAAGTATTGTTAATTTGTCAGTTTTCTTTAATCAAGCCTTAGTCTAGTGGATAACGTAGCGTCTTCCTGATCAGAAGATGCCGGGTTTGAATCTAGGCTAGGGAGACCGGATAGGAGGGCGGAATCTGTGGTTTGAGGATAGGTTGGCGGAAGTAAAGCATTACTTTACTATTGGTTTAAATATTACGTGTAAACGATAAGATATTTTATCAGCATCATCTAGGAGCGGTTAACCGGTTATAACAAGTTTGTTCGGTTATAAAGTGAGTCTGTATAGTTTGTATTCGTGAGAAGTTTATTACTTAGCTCGGTACTAAGTTAGACTGTATAGTTTGTATTCGTGATAGTTTAGAATAACATGTGAAAGGTCTACTATATATGATATCATACTATATCAATGCAGACGTCGCAAATTTCGAATCTTTCCGCGCTGCACAAATATTAAAACAAATAATTTTATTATATAATGTTTTATATGTCAAATTACTCAAATAAGAAATATAGAATATATAATAGAAAAATAACACGACAATCTTTCAACAAAATAAAATACAAATGGTAAAAGAAAATCAAAACAACAGACAACTCCGTGTCTGTATAATTTGTTTACATTTTTTCAATGGCTTAAGGGTAAGTTACAATGATGAAAGTTATATAATTTTAAAGGGAATGAAACGGAGTACAATAATCAGAAAAAATTCCGGTAGAACAAATTTTTACCCGATCTGCCTCCCCTTAAGGTAAAACTATTTTACCTAATGATTTATGTCTGACATGTTGTCAGTACAAATAAAGGTAAATTCTTTACATAGGAATCCATAAATTAGACTTTAAAAATCTGGTTCGTGTATTAAAAATATGTTAATGGGTACTTCATTATCTCACCTAATATCTTTACTGTATGCTTTATTTTTAATAATGACGTAGGTTTATTCATATCCTCAACGCTAAGATAATAAAATAGCATATATAAAATTTAATTATTGTCTTTAAAGTAGTCGCTTAACTTGTTCCATAAGCAAACGTCTAACATAAAAGTGGAAGATTTATAAATTTGAAATACGCTTTATTTCCTTGTTTTACGCTAAAACCTTTCATTCCGTTTCACGTTTTTCACTATTTTACTGCATCAACTAAAATCATCGATATCGCATAGTATTTAAGTGAGGAGAAAAGCCGTTCAATTAGTATCCAAAGAATAATAGTTTAGGTTTATATTTTTAATAAAATCAAGTAATTGATTATGCAACAACACGTATTCTTGTTTTGTGCTGTTCTTTGGGGATTTCGTATTTTGGCGATTGAGAACTGTAAATGAGAAGGTAACAATAGTGGGGATTTAGTAAATACGAAAACTATCAGATGGAAACTAACACGTTTGTTATTAGGTATATTGGTTGAAGATACTAGCATACTCAGGCTTTTGTGGTAAGAGGGTCGAAATAAAGCAAACAGTGGTTGACTCGCGTTAAAGCTGACAGGATATGGGTAGTTATCAGTTTTTCGGCTTTCGATTATTTAAACAAAATGTACTGCTATATGTAAAACCTCAATGGACGTACTGGGTTCGTCATAAGACATATATAATATAAACGCATTGACGTACTGTGCACGTAAATATGCGCCGAAGGTTTAAATTACTAACCCTGACAATTTAAATCTATTCGCACAACTAATTATCTATAAAAACGACAAAGTAGACACAAACGCAGAAATAAAAAAAAAACACTGCAGTGGGATTTTAATGATTTCGCTATCACCGTATTTCTCAGAAAGGGAATGTATCTTTGGTTTAATAAACGACCGTACGCAAATTTACTTTCATAGTTAATTCTCTTTTTATTTGAATGTAGTTTTATTATTAGTTCCAGTAGAAAAAATAAGTAGGTTATCTAGGTGTTGCGGTCGTGCTAGAGTGTACAGGCTACACTTCATAAAGAGGATCATAAATTAACACCTCACCTAATGTCAGGCAACATGATCAAAGTCGATACTTTCAAACTGTAATTGATACTGATTTATGTTCGCCTACTTTATTACATACGTATACGATCGCCTGCTTTATTTTATATTTATATCGTAATTATAGAGAAGCAGTTGTCGTACCCGACTTCGCACTGGTAAAAATAAGAACCTTTCAAGATTTCCAAGAAATAATTTGTGAAAACGAAACCTAATATGAGATGAAAATATGTATTTAGGCTTGCATCTTCTATTTTGTATTGAGTATTTGAAAATCTTGTAATTTACATGTTTCGTATGTGCCACAGTTAATATACATGGGTTTTAAAACCCATCTACCAATACTTTGCCAAAGTAATTCACAAAATCAGTAATAAAACGTCCGGACGTCACCAGTTGTCCACACTACCGCCATTCACTTGTCAATATTTATCTCAAAAACGGTTTAAATTCTACCCTTAAGTTTTACAGCACACAGACCAAACAGCAAAAAAAGTCGAACCACCCACTTCAAAATGGCGGTCGTTTAAAATTGTAGATGTTGAATATATGAATTATTTTACAAAAAAATCTCGAGAGACAAAAACAGTTTCTTATTAATGAGAAACTAACTGGATTTTGCTCCAACATTGTTTCAGCAGCTGAAAAAATAACCGCGTTATGGGAAAAACATTAATCGATTTTGGTTTTAGTTCGAACTTCAGATGTGCTGTTATACGGAACTTGTTCGTTTTTGTAAAATAATTTAAAATGTTGAGTTGTCTGGTTGTGAGATACAGCGGAGCTGAAAAGTCTGGAGACGGTTTAATATTTCGCATATAAGGAACATTTGAAGGTAGATGTGATTGAGGAACCTACTCTACGTAAAATACTATTTTATTAAGATTTCAAAAAAATTATCCGCCATCTTGAATGTAACTTTTTTTTAAACGGGAAGGTGGTCATGTGATACATCATTTTGATGAAACATTTTAAGAGAAAACCAACGGTGAAATTTGCACATCCATATTGTATCTTCAACCGATTAAAAATGGTGGCCAAAAACACCAGCGGAATCGTGTTTTCCGATTTTGCCCCATTTTGCTGTACTATTTTAAAAAGAATATTAATTATTATTCATTTTTGATTTAGAATTAAATAACCTTTCAAACGACATGCTACACAACGATATTTGGGAGTATTTACAATTTTTGAGTTACAGACATTTTGATTTTTTTCAAAATCGATTTCTAGTGGTTCAACCAAATACTCCCAAATATCGTTGTGTGGCATATCGTTTGAAAGTTTATTTAATTCTACATCCAAAAAGAACAATAATTAATATTAAAAAATTGTACAGCAAAATGGGGTAAAATCGGAAGACACGATTTCATTTAATTTTTGGCCGCCATTTTTAATCGGTTAAAGTTATGGATCTGCAAATTTCACCGTTGGTTTTCTCTCGAAATCTACACCGAAATTACGTATCACATGACCACCTTCCCATTAAAAAAAAACATAGTTACATTCAAGATGGCGGATACAAGATGGTGGATAAATGTTTTGAAATCTTAATAAAACAGTATTTTTTTCATAGAGTTACTCAATCACATCTACCTTCACATTTTCCTTATAGCCTATTATACGAAATATTGCGTCTCCAGACTTTTAACCCACTCTGTATATTGCGCCTCTTGAGTCGCTTTCAGACTGCTGGCTCATGTGCTCATAGCTTCAGACTCGGGACTGCGAGCGGAACAAAGTAGCTTTAGCGGTTGAGGTGCAAACCAATTCTACTAATATATTTCATACACGCAGGCAGCTATTCAACGCATTCGTGTGTAGACCAATTTCCCAAATGATTGGTTGAAACCCTAAAATATATAAACTTAATTTTGTAAATTCTCCCAACTCACGTAAGCGTTCAGCTGCGTGATCGAATTGTGTATAGAAGGCTTGTACAAGGGAAGCTGTGTGTGAAATGGTAAAGCAACGTTTATAGTTTGAAGGGTACAACAAAGTGTAGACAATAATTTATTTGCAAGACCAATTAATTAATTTGGACGAGATTTTGTTCGATAATTTAGACAGTTATTTCATTTTATTAAACTGGCTACAAAATTTACTCTTTACTTTACGAATTCTCGGAGTTCAAGTTATATTTTTTATTGACCGCAATATTGAAACAAGTTGTTATTTTTTTTTTTTAAATTTAGGCTTTGAAATCGCTAAATACCATACAGAATTTGAATTAAACGGTTTTAATGTTCTAGGCATAAAACATATTTAGTAAAAAAAACAAAATGGAGGCTTGATGGAAAATGAAGCATGCTAGGACTTATGATAATTGGATCTTTTTTACAGTAAATGTTGCAATACAAATGTACGTGAATTAATAGTAAACAGTTTTTATACATCCTGTGTATCCGTCAAGAACTTCTCATTTCTTTTATACACCTTCAACATCCACCGGGAACATAGCAAAGCCTCTGGTATCTCTTCTGCGCGAAGCTGATTATGACATCAAAGTTAAGTGTTAACCACCGCCAGCAAAACTCGTGAGCAATGTATTTCCCACATTTCCTTTCGCGAAGCAAATTTCAACAGATCATTCCTTATTTGCAACAATAAAGCATTTTCACACCGAGGAAGGTGCCTCGGATAACCGGGTCAAAGGTCGACTCCTGACTGCCTTTTCCTTTCCTCAATATCGTAAAACTGATTCTCTTGAGAAAATATTTGCAATTTCATATCATGCTTGACGACGTGTTCAACGCTTTCACCGCCGTGTTGCCAATATATAAAAACTGTAATATTAACTGTTATACTGGCCTAGCTACTAACGATATTGCCACCCTTCTATGGTCCGGTGTGAAGTGTCTTATAACCGCTATCAATGAGCCCTCATATGGAAGCTGTTATCGCCTGCCACAGCTGATTAGGCTCGACGGATTCGTTAAGTAGTTTATACATTTATTAGCTGCTGTAACAGGCTTCGATAGGTCAAAGATCTGATGAAAAGAGGCAAAGTTACAAATGGAAATAAAAGAGAACAATTTTAGAAACTTGAAAAGAGGAAATTTATATATATATAAAGCAAAAATTAAAAAAGAGGAAAAATATACAAATTTAAACAAAGGAAAATTTAAAAAGTTAAAAAAGATGGAAAACTTGTCAAATCTAAAAAAGAGAAAAATAAGAAATCTGCAAAAAGAGAGGACAAATTTACAAAACTAAAAAAGAAGACAAATGTTCAAAAAGAAAGAATTTATTTCAAATATCCAAAAGAGAGAACAAATTACAAATCTTAAATTACAAATCTCTAAAAAATAATAGTTTAAAAAACAATCTTTAATAGCAAACCGAACTAAAACGTTCATATCGATATAAAGTCCAGTAATGCATTGTAATTAAAAAAATTATAATAAGTTTAAAATAAAAATTTAATAATTAACAAAATAATTTCTTTTATTGTAAAAAAGCTTTTAGTGCTTGACATAAAATGTTTCAAATATTTTATTCATAAAAGCAGAGTTATTATAAAATATATAGTAAATCGCACCCCACGCACCCTCAAGATAAAACTCTCTAAATTGACTAACTGGCTTAAGAATTTAATTAAGGAAAATAAAAATGAAACTATCAATTGTTTTCTTAATGGGCTCAATGCCAATAAAGACAGCGAATACTGCTTGTGGAAACCTTTTAAAAACCCTGCATGTGGCATGGTTAAAGCTAAAATTGAGAAGCCTGTTTTTAGCGTTTTGCAAGCATATTTTTAAAAAATCGCCAAAAATAGTAAATGAACCCCAATCCAAAAGTGTTACATAGCTTTTTTGTAGAAGAAACTTCAAAGAATTTAAATATGCCACTAAAAATTAGTTTCTTTTGAAATTGTAAAAGTTGTTAGCTTAGAAAGCGAAAAATGTTCAGAAACGGAAGGAAAAAAAAAACAATTTTATGCCTACATAAAAAATAGTAAAACATTTTTGTAATTTTTTTCAAAATACACAAAAGTTTTATAATTTAGTTCTAAATAGAAATATGTAAAAATATATTTCAATGTCACAAATTTTAGTTCAAAATAACATTTTGAACGTTTTTACTACATAACCTGCAAATCTTGACTAATTTCAAGTGACTAGCCTAGGCCAAGATAATTTTTAACCAAACAATGTTTTTTTTATACCAAAAATTCGAGAATGAAATGTAGAATCGAATAGCATTATACCCAGTTTCAAATAACTTTACATTTTGTAATTAAAATTCAAAAACCTAAAATCAGCAATTTAACCTAAAACTTATTTCTATAGCCTATGTTATTTATAAACTTATCGTTTTATTACAACACCGTTATAAGCCTAATTTCACTCAAACACAATCTACACTTATTTATTTATAACTAAAACACAATATAACACTATTTTATAAACTGTAATAACCATAAAATAACACAAAACAAATGTCAACAAATGAAGTCAACTAGACGGGTGGCGTTCGCTGAATACTGTTCACTTGTAAATCTTTGTTATACCAACCTATGAGATCTAAATGTATTGAATTTTACATAGATAAAAACTGTTAAGATTTCTGTTTATAACCATATATTGTACATTTTAGGGATACATCGAATAAGACTGTAAGAATCGATTCTAAACAGGCTTGCGTATTGGCCAAATATATGACCAATTACAAGCTTTTACCGTATATCCTGTAGAACAGCTGTTTTCAGAGTAACATGTGATTTGAAGACACAGTTTGAAACAGAACCGTCTGCTAAATTCAATGCTGTTATGATCTTCTTCATAAATGACTTCTGTGAGGAGTTGCAGACCGTTGAAAATGAGACAAAGTCTTGACAGTATACGGCGTTCATTAACGCGAGAATCACAGGTGATTTAGGTACTACAATTTTGAAACAGTGATTACGTATGTAAATATCTGTTCTACAAAAAAGTTGTAAATACAAAAATTATAGTTTAATTCGTTACCTTTCCAACGGTACAGGTTTTATTACGATTAAACCATTTTAAGTGGATATAATCATCGATTGTGCAAATTCTCGCAAAGGTTCGAGCGGGTTGCGTTGCCCCTGAGAGACTGCAGCCAAAACTGCAGTCTGCCACTTGCACGGTTAAGACTGAAGAGGCCCATGATAAAAAATCCCCCAATCAGAACAGAAGGTGGCGCACGGGCAGTTAGCGCCAAACAGAAAGCTGGCCTATTCGTCAGTCATCTGGAAGGAATATTTCATCCCTTTCCAAGGCAGACAACGGAAGAGAATGCTACACTTCAAATTACAAGAGATGGGTTGGTGATCCCCCTACTTACTCTTAAAGAATTAAAACTAACAATTAAATTACAAGTGAAAAAACATGGACCAAGACCGGAACTATCCCATGTTTTTCACTTGTAATTTAATGAAACTAACCCTTGCTGAGGAAGCGTGAAAGTAGGTAAATTATTACAAATTAAAAACAATAATAATAAAACTAACAATTAAAACTGATCTTAATGTGAAAAAGGCTCCAGGATATGACCTTATAACAGGCAAGATTTTAAAAGAATTGTATGAATTAGCGGTAAAGAAATTTCTTCAGAAAATCAATGCAGCTATTAGATTAAAATATGTGCCAAGTCAGTGGAAAACGGGAGAAGTAAATATGATCCCAAAGCCTGGCAAACCTCTTAGCGAAGTTGCAAGTTATTGACCAATCTTCCTACTGCCTGTAACTTCAAAATACTTGAGACTCCAGCCACTTATAGAAGGAAGTAATCCGATTCCTGACCACTAATTCAATTTCAGAAGGAAAAACTCAACTATAGAGCAGGTTCATAGAATCGAAAAATCCTTTGAAGCCAATCAAGTGTGTTCAAGTGTATTCCTATGTCCTATATTTGTCAAGGCATGGCACCGGTGGCTTCTACAGAAACTGTACAGCACATTGACCTACGAGTGGTATCTCATTCTAAGGTCTTATCTAGAAGGGAGCAAATTTAGAGTTTATTGAAGATGAATACTCCCAGTTTAAAATGACACAAGCTGGAGTTCCCTAGGCAAGTGTTCTGGGCACGGTGCTCTACTTGTATTTCACGCGGGATATACCAGTGATCGAGAATACCACTATGGCCACCTTTGCGTATGATACAGCTGTTATGGCAGTTGCGGAAAATGTGGATATTGTGGAAGACGCAACTAATAAGTTACAAAATTATTAATAGGACAAAGAAATGGAGGATCAAGCTGAATGGATGTACATTTTACTAATAGTTAAGTTGCCCCAGTCGCAGTCACTATCAACTCACAAACAATCACATCTGCGAATACAGCCAAATATCTTGGTATGACTTTGGGTACAAAACTCAGGTGGAAAAGAACATGTCATAGAGAAACGGCAGGAGTTAAATATTAAATTCAAAAAGATGTAGTGGCTGCTGGGAAGACATTGCCAGCTTTCTTTGCATAACAAGTTGCTGATATACAAGCAGTACTAAAGCCTGTGTGGACATATGGTATCCAACTGTGGGGTTGTACCAAGAAAACAAATTAAAAACATCAAGGGGATACAAACCTTTCAAAGCAAAGAATTGCGTAGCACCTGAAACGCTCCATGAAAGGTACGATAACATTCATTGGGACTTAGGAATGCATGTCGTTGTAGAGGAAATTAAAACACATTGTTGTGCAAAAAAACATAGTAAGAGATTGACTACACATACTAACGTAGAAGTATTGTCGCTCCTCAGTGCCAGCCAGGATCAGCGCAGATTGAAGAGGACAAAGCCTTGCGACTTGATGCGATACTGGAGTGTGAGCCTGGTTGATGAGCCAGATCTTGGAAATAAGTCTATTGCTATATTTGTATAAAGATAAATTACTTGATAAGTCGTGTGACTTAGTTGTAATAAAAAAAGAGTAAACCATCAACAACTCGGCTCATCCAACTATAAGCAACTCATTATTTACAGGCTATTTAAAAATTTACTGTAAAAGTTTAAAAAACTACCATGAACTAAACAAAACTCAAAACTCAAAGCTGCAAACAATGTTTAAGTTCCGTTAAAGTGTTTAATTATTTTCGGTGAGTTTCAGTAGTAATATTAAACGTAAACATCTGTAAAATTACTTATATTCTGTTTCTTATTGACATTTCCATTCACAGATGATTTAATACTATAAAACAATCTTTAGTTCTTAATTTTAGGTTATGTTTCTATTTATAAATAGGCCTAAGTCGTGCAGGTTTTTTCCTTTATTATAATAAAATTACGGTTACATCATAAATTTATTAATTTGATTTAGTCTATTTATATAATGTACTATCTTACCTTCGAATTTACGATTAATCCTACACCTGAATTAAAAAGAAATTTAATAGTATGTATGTGAATGATGAAATGAGAAGGCGTATGTTGCACGCAGGCGTATCAACTAGTTAGGGATCACATATAATGTTTTTATTGGCATTTCATTGTTGTATTTATAACGGACACAACAGCTTTTCTGGGCCTTACATAATACTGAACGAATAAATAAACAAACGTTATGTCATACTTTTCCTTTTATAGGTTAACTTTTGTTTATTTATACATTTATATTATTTGCTCATTAAAGCGCATTTCCATAGAAAAGATGAGCTATTGCAGTGACCCTTATGGTAAGACCTAAGGTCGGGAGTAGTAAATGAGTACCGATCATGGTCCCCAGAAAACGTTTTGGAGTGTCATTCAATATTTATGTATATATGTGTTTGTATCCGATTTGGTACAAATTTGGTACAGCACGTTTTTTGGTCAGAAGTAAAATTTTGAGATTTTCGTAAGAGATTGACATTTTTTCGAGTTTTATCTTAACAAATAAATGTAGGTCTTCATTCCGCACATTTTGTTTTATTATACGATCTTATACCTCGCTTGGTTCCCTCAAAATCGATCAAAACTTAAAATACCATAAAAGTTTAAATCCACGTGGATCTTCTGATCCGAGGCCCAACGGCCGAGTTTGTGCGCTGCGAGCGAAGCGAAGCATTCCCTAAGCCGACGCCTCAAGGACGAGGCGCAGACTCGCAAAACGAGTGGAACGAAGCAGCGCGTGAGTCGAAGCTGGAGGCTTAGTTACAAACAAATTTTATTCTAACTAGTGGACCGGGCAATGCTTCGCTATTGCTTGATTTACCTAACCTAAAATTATATTCAGTTTTTGATCCAAATCAGTTGTTGATCAAAATCAGCTGTTGATCAAAATCAGCTGTTTTAAGCTTTTCATACGAACAGCTGTTTTTTGTGCCCCTGATAAAATCAAAAGAAATCTTTCTTCTTCTTCCTTAAGATTGACCTTCCATAAGATTAACATGGCAACTTTGAGGGCCACTAGGGCGAAGCCCTTAACAAACATTGAGCTCATTTTAAGGGAAGCACAACTTCAGAGTGAGCTCTGTAAAATGACACCAAAAACATCAAAATCGGTTAAAAACTCTAGGAGGAGTTCTACTCACAAAATAACCCCTAGCAAATTAATTATGTATAGATGATATATTTCGTACACACAGCAACGTAGGCCTATTCAGAGTCTTCGTGCGTAGACCGATTCCCCAAATTGTTGGTTGAAACCTAAACTATACAAATTTAATTTTCGAAATTCGCTAAACTATTTTCAAAAAGACCTCTAACTTTGCTAAATTCTTTAGTACATTTTCATAAACTAAAACTTTGTACCACCTTTACCCTGTTTTATTGTACTGTGATCCAAATCAAATTGTTAGGTTTTTAAGTCAGGTTTCTGACAAATGTTTTTTTGAACAAAATCAGTTTTGACTTGAGTAAAGTACTGTAAGAATTGGAAATAAAAAACGATCCCATAACCCGTGTAGGAGTACGGGCAAACCTCGTACGATTACAAAACAAGTCTCTCCTTCAGTACTGACCTACTACCTCACTAGAAACGTGAAATGAACCAGAGCTTTATACATGAAGTGCGAACGCCGCGTTTCCGCACGCAAAATGATTGCTTTTTAAAACGGAATCTTAATAAATCTGCATTGCAAAGTTGAATTGCTTACCCGCTGGATGTAAGTGTCCGTTATACGGCCATAAACATCTCATTGAGTGTCGGTGGAGGCATAGCCTAGCAGCGTTCTTTGATTTACATTCATAGCTGTATTTTATGTATGCAGGACAAAACGCGCTTACCAGTAGCCAGGTTAGGGCTTCTTCTGGCCTACGAATCTAGCTCAGGTTAGATTGTTGTGTTTAGATCTTTAACCAAATGATTAAAATCCAAATTACCGTAAGGGGTACGCGAGCCGCAGACCTGCAGGACAGCTGCTAAAAATACCTTTTGAACAATATAAAAAAATATAACATTTGTCACAAGTATAATATCTAAAGAATTTCAGCGTTGAAAGATAAAAAATAAAAATCTCCGCGTTTAGCGTGTTTGGCCCAGAGAAGTGACTCTTCGAGGTTATAAAGCGAAAATGAGAAAACTTTATCTTCAAAGTCAATTTTCAAAGGAATGCAGAGATGAGTTAAGAGAAGAAGAAGAAAAAATGACGACGCAGATTACGGAATAAAAGTGATTCCGATGTTGAGCTAAGCTAAGCTGTGCTGCGTTGTGCTAATATTTTTTGAATTTAGTTTCACAATGGTTTCTCAAATACGGTTTCTTTACGAATTAAGTATTAATAATGGCGTTTTTCATTACAGATCATTTTTTATGTTCTCAAAAGAATTTGGTGTTCAGATGATGTATTTGAGGATGCGGCTATTTTGGATCTCGAAGAAAGTGAAGGGAGTTAAGTGAGGATCTGGGTGTATGAAATTAACCTACATTTGGAGAATTTCACCTTTAAGATTATAACATGTGCTGTTACAGGACTACTTTTTTTGCACCGAGTTACGACTTATGACGCCATCTTGTTTGTCATGACTTAATATGCAACGAAATAATATGATTTGCTAATACACTATAACATATTGTTACACATTTTATCACACATTATATTATCATTCGTCGGAAGTCGGTACAAAAAACGTAGTTCAATAAGAGCCCATGTTGGGGCCCAATTTTCACCTTGACTAGTATTTAGTTTCACTGAGCTTTGGAAGCCGACTAGGATACATTTTAAAACTATTTTTATTTTAAGAAAAAATGCATTTAATGGACTGTTGTGTTAAGCCTGACTGAAGGCGCACAAAAAGGAAGACATAAAAGTCAAATTCCGGACTAATCCGTCCACGCGATTTGAGTAACCCACCACAAGGTCAAGGATTTAGATGTTTTACCATTGTCACGAATTAAACATTGAAATGCTACTCCTTCCCAACCTTTTTTTAAAATCAGACGCCTTGTTTTCCTTTACTGGTAAGACTACTGCTGCGGTGGAGAAAATGTGCAACGATACATTAAGACCAGCACTTCTGTAAAAAAACATTATAAAATAATGTACTGTAATATGATTCCACATTTATTCTGGTATACATAAAGAAGACAATTTACATTGCTAAAGAAACCAGGTAAATGTGATTGAGTAAACGTTGGACAACTTATCGATGTTCTGGTTGTATTTGATCTTTAACTAATTATTCAATGTAATTTAATTGATATAATTCCCTGCAGAGAAAGGAGAGAAATCTGCTTAGTTTCTTCAACAATTTTCTGTAAAATGTGAATTTTTAAAATGTTCACCATTTTGCACAAGTAAACGAAATTTATTACTTTCCTAAATTGGGTCTAAATACTAGCATTGAGTTTGCTAGTTTTTCATTCTTCCGCTAGCAAATATAGGGTAGCTTCATAAGTACGGAAAATAGAGGGTTAGAGACGTAACCCTGACTGTAAATGCGCATGTCTGACAATGTATTAGTGTAAGTGTTAATAAACACGGCTACCTCCCACACATTCAAAATTAACGGATATATTACTTTTCTAGTATTCCTCTTCGAGCAACAAGTTGATGTGATAACCACCAGAGTGCAGGATGAAAACTGAAGTAGGGACAGAAAGCGAAAGAAGTTGACGGCTCCCAAGCCTAAATAAAAACATATGTTTTATAACAATTCCCGAAAAACTTTTATTCGTTATAGTTTTTTTTTATGAGTAACACTGCTTTTTCAAAATTATCCCTGCAGCACTTTTAAAAATGGTGCTAAATGGTGGGAATGGTTTTTAGCACCATTATCGAGAACATCTTAAAAACTACACATACCACGCACAATATTATAAAAACTTTGTCACCTCCAAATTGCACAATATTTCTGGAGTTGCTGTATTAGGCTAGCACGTTTAATACCTATTTAAAATGTCGTCGTGATAGATCGACTGCGACAGACAGACGGGTGAACCTATAAGGGTTCTATTATTATTTCTGTCGTATCCCTAGAAAACACAGTAGTTGTTCTTCTACTTATTAAAACGCAAAGAAATTTTAAAATCTCACTCTTCCACCGACCTCTTTAACAATACAACTTGTTTTTCCGAGCATTCACCGACTGTCAAGCGTGGATTTTATTACCTTGTCAACGTTGACATGGAGACAAGAAGTGGTTTTACCTTTTTTAACACGGCACATAAAAACTATTGTATACAAATGTTTCAATAAAACAATCATTTAAATAATTACTCGAGGTTTAATTGCTTCGATTAATCTACATTGTCGTAAAGAATTAATTCAGCTTTAAATAATCCACGCCTAGTCTTGGTTGTGTAATACCGTATAGTTGTGTATTTACGACTCCCTGAAAGAAATTTAAGAAAAACTAGCTTACATCATCGTTTTGTTTGTCTTTCATTTGACCCCTGTTTAATAACAATTACTGCCTTTGAAACGCCATTCTAGCTCTTATCATTCGGCGGATGATCGTCTGCGTTGTCAGAAGCTTCACTTCTAAGATTTTAATATGGTATTTTTAGTAAATGCCGAAAGCCGTGAAGCGAGTTGTCCACTGCGAGCGAAGCGCAGTAATGTATAATCTGAGGCCGCAAGTCGAGGTGCAAACTCGCAAAGCGTGTGGCCGAGGTGCAAAACAAATTCTACTAAAATATTTCAAACAAGCAGGCAAACAACAACAACAAGCGAACAAGCGCCTTCGTGAGTAGAAAATTTTCCCAAATAATTTGTAAGGTTGCGATCCTAAAACATATAAACTTAGCCTAATTTTAGAAATTCGCTCATCTCTTGTCAGCGGTTCAGCTGCGTGACCGAATTATTTTTAATCAAAAGGTCAAACTATTTGGCATTGTAAATTCGAGCGTTGAGCTTAAAAGGAAAAACAAAACTCTTATAGGATCCCTTATTTGCCCGTCTGTCGCCAAAACGATGTAGAAAAATGTAAAAGAACACATCTAAAGAATTTAAATAGTAGTGTAAGTCGAGTGGGATATTCAATTAGCCCTTCAACACATTATGACAAACATCGCGCGTGAACGCATTTCTATTCTGACTGTGCTATGATGAACTTTATACGTTTATTGGGGTACTACTTAAATATGGAATTCAAATGTTGTAAAACTACCAAAAGCCGAAGAACAGATGACTAGTCATATCCTGTCAGCTTTAAAACGGGTCAACCACTGTTTGATTTAGTTCCGCCGTCTTACCACAAAAATATGTGTATGAGTTGTGATCTTAAAGTAATAAGTTTAAGGGTTTAAGATACTTCAAAGATGATCGAGTTCAAACTTTGGTCGTTCCTCGAACCACTTTAAAATGGAGGTCAATACACAGATTTTTACGGTTTTTATGACTTCTATTTCGTTAAAAATTTAAATCGCACGGAGAAAATAAATAAATTCAGATCATTTCTTACATAATTTTAGATTATATACTCTTGAAAAATAAAATATTTTTAGTAAATAAACATTATCGTGAAGTTTTAAACGTAACATTACCCTACTCTAGATGTATTATGTTTTAGGCGATTTATTTTTGTTTTAAACCTTCGTGTACAATGAGTTCTTATTAGGCTAATTATTGTTCTAAACCTAACTAAGTAATCAAACATCTCAAAATGTTTAACTTTATTTAAAACCTTTAAAATGATTACAATGTAACCATTGATCAATATTTATATTGGAATTTTTTTTTAATGTAACATCCGATATTATTTGGGGGATTATTATTTGGTAAATATTTTAAAATAATTTTTGTCCGAAATATTGTGGTTTCAGTTGACAGACTGGCTAACCTAATTTGCTCTATCAAGTCACCTTTCTAACAAAACAAACTAAATCACAATCGGTCCACCGATGATGCTACGATGCCACAGACAGATACACACGTTAAAATTGTAACACCCCTCTTTTTGCTTCGAGAGTTCAAAATAGAGTTTTATTATTTTCTTTATATAAATAATTAAAGTAGTAAACATGTTGAAAGTTGTGTAAAAATTTCCAAGTTCGTTTAAGGTTATTACACTAAAACTAGTTTATAAACGCTATTTATAAAGGAAACATTTCCGGACCCCCTTTCTACAGCGGAGTACACCCAAACCCCGCGATAAGTTGGGAAATCTGATAACAAAATGTTGGCAATCTGTGCAGCGACATCCTGACTGCACGGGGGACTGACTTAATTGGTGTAAAACGTCCATGCTTTCCTTTCACCAAAACTGACGACAAAGGTTACAAATTACAATCCGTTATTTGGTCGTAAACAATGACTCTTCCTGTTTGAATATTTTCCCGACCTCCGAGTGTTGTTAATGAAACAATAATGATATTGATAGGACAAAGTTTTCTCACGTTTCCAAGGTAAACAAGCCCGTAACTATGTAACTGTAGGTGAGTCGGCTTAAGGTAGGTGCGTATACTGACTTAGGCTCACTTACACAATACATCTTATTGCACCTTTAATATCCGTTATAGTGTGTTATGGTTTAGATTGTGCGTTTATGTTTAAGTGGTTTAAGTGGTTCTATTTGTGATAATGTTGTGATATGCTGGATCATGTTTCTACACTGATATTCAACATGATTAAAAGTAAATTTTATTAAATTATGAATAGTCTATTAATTTTTATTTTAATAATATGTTTGAAGTTATACTAAAATTATAAAAGAGATAAGTTCTGTTTGTTTCCAAATTTGGAGGAATCTCAGAAATAACCTATATTAAAAACCTTTCATTGGTAGATAATTTAAACTTTAAGAATAGCACAAATTTATTAGTGTTATGAAAAATACAAATCTATATATAAAAGTGAAATACCACTCACTCACTCACTCACTCATCACGATTTCTCAAAAACTAACGAACGGATTGAAATGAAATTTGGTATATAGCTTCCTCTAGGGCCATAGGTGCTCACTAAGAAAGGGTTTGAAAAAATTCGAAATTTAAGGGGATTTGGTGGGATCAAAGTTATTTAAAAAACGATTTCTTCAAAACTACCGAACGGATTGGAATGAAATTTGGTATGAAGCTTCCTCTAGGGCCATAGGTGCTTACTAAGAAACGGTTTGAACAAATTCGAAATTTTAGGGGGGGTTTGGGGGATCAAAGTTATTAAATCACGATTTCTTCAAAACTACCGAACGGATTGGAATGACATTTGGTATGTAGCTTCCTCTAGGGCCACAGGTGCTCACTAAGAAAGGGTATGAAAAATTTCGAAATTTTAGGAGGGGTTTGGGTGGATCAAAGTTGCTAAAATCATAATTTCAGATCTTTTATTATTATGACAATAGTGCTTTTATTATTTAAGATCTATATATATAAAAGCCAAATACCACTCACTAACTGAGCACTTAAAAAGAAAACAATTATATTAAAAATACTGAAAATACCAACCACCACGGGCAACGCCGTACGGGTCAGCTAGTTGAAGTATATAAATATAAAGCTAAACATCTCGTAGACAAAGATAAAATTATATTATGAAAATTTAAACAATGTATTGAATCGAACTAATACAAAGTAACCACGGAGGGAATACATTATACATTGGGGAGGAAGCAAATGAACGGAGGTGGAGGCTCCCAAACACGATTATGTTATACTGCATGAATAAAAAACATATTTGTCAAAACATTTTCACAAACTTTTAGGTAAAATTTCACTTTATTTTTTAGTAAATGTAAGTATGATTAGCTCTAACATCAAAGATTTTTTCAAAATTATAACTGCCACAATTTCCAGCAACATTTTTGAGAATGTCTTCAAAACGATATTCTTATATGTAATACATATAATAGTTTTGATATGCTTAAATAAAGCCCATCCAAAGCCCATTCACGGCTGTAAAGCCCCTATCCTACATTATATATACTTTGGGGGTACCAAACTTTGGCCCCCAAAAATTTTAATGTTTATTGAGTTTTTTCTGTTCTATTTTTTACCAACTTTTCACATAAAGTATTTCCAATCAAACTATTGTGTCAACCTTTCACACCATAGGTACAACATAGAGGTACTCATATTCGTAACAGTAAAACTAGCGAGGATACAAATGTTTTTGGAATATTTTATTTTTATTTACATAATATTACAACTGAGGCTATTTACTCATCCAGTAATTTAATTAACAGATTTTACACTTTAAAAGGTACAACCTATTGGTTTCTCCCAATTAACATGAATAAATTAAATCTAATGCCTTCTTTCTGCTCAGACTTCTAAATCCCATACTAGTGTCCAGGAGAGTTCTCATCTCAGGATGCTGAGAGATGCGTTGCCCATGCTTCGCTGCGTTCTTTTTTATTTCTTCGTTGACCAGTTCAACTTTGAGATCCCTGTGCAAGTTTTCGTTTCTCTATGGTTTCCTTTCATGCTGCCGATCTACATTAAGAGTAGAGTAATCTTCATCTTGAGTTAAACAGCGAAAATATACACTTCGTACGAATGCGATCCAAAAACAGTTTTCAACTTAAACAATTTTAAAAACCCTTTAAGTATTATTCCTAAAGGCTATGTGATTTTGTCACATTGTTGAAAGAAATCGACAACAACTGATTCAAATAAAAGTGTTAACTAAGTTTGATTATTTTTAATGAATTTTTTTGAGGTTACTCGTAAAACGTATAAAGTCGTCTTAGCGATTTAAAGTTTATTCCCATGATTATTTATTTATAAATAGAATCCGAAACACGAGATTACGAATGCACGTTTTAAAAATCTCGCGGCTTTGGCGCTACTAGCCAACCTACAACAGCTTTATCTTGCACTCACTCTACCACAGAGCCTTGGATGGTGCTCAGAGTTGGGAAACGGTAAGCGTGCGACTAAAAGACGCTGAGAGTTGTGTTTTCAGTTAATATTGCCCGTCGCCCACAATCCCCTCCCTCCCCCCGTTCCACCACTAAGTCACTGACTACACTCGAATAAATTTTATAAGAATCACACTGTACACTCGGCATTTTCCTGGATGAAGGATAGTTTTAAACATGTAACTTCCACGTATACAAGCGCTTTCACTCCAACGGTTTGTTCTTCTGCCGGTCCCTTCTGTAGATCTCAAATGGAAAGAATGCGAGGCTGGTTGACAAAAAGTACTTTTACCCCCTTGTTTGCTATTGCAAATATAAATGAACATAACATTCTAAATAGCTTATCTTGCAAAACAGGGCATAGCGTTTGACGTATACGACTCTCTATTATGTTTTTAAGATGGAGGGGTTAACATTTTTAAATATAAAGGAGGTCATATGGCACATCATCGTTAAGCTTATTAAAAGGCGAAAATTAAAGGTTAGAAACTTTCTACGTTTAATAAAAATTTAACAATTGCATTTATCCGGTAAAACAAAAATGTTAATAAAATATTAAAATGTTTTACTATTAGCAGGTTAATAATATTAATAAGTAGGTTGATAAGGTTAAAGGTAACACATTTTTGTTAAGAAGGTTTTTTTGTCAGATTGTATAACTATATTTGTTTTTTACTTAAAAAAATGCAAATAAATCTGGAATTCTTACCAAGTCAGGATAGCATTTTTGTAATTTTTAAAATTGGATTTTCTTAATACCTCCAAAGCAAACGCTTCAAATAATGCTAACACTTATTATGGTATTATTAACACATGAGTAATTTTTTATGTGTAGGCCTGTAATAGAAAGACTTCAGAATTACCCGATTTAAAGGAAATTTGTCACATTTGGCTTCTCTTTCAATTGGTTTTACAGTGATGTACCAAATAGCGCCTTCCTATACATTAAACATTTAAACCCTTCTAATAATATTAGATGGGCAGTTATGTTTAAAAAAGTCCTAAAGCGCCACAAGATAATATAGCTAAAGTTCCGTTAATTTAAATTCAGCAATAAAAAATAGTAATAAGGTATATTTTT
>JAGFPH010000339.1:288950-299835 GCA_018207615.1 Philaenus spumarius | reverse complement strand
ACAAACTAATATTTATTGTCTAGGGATGATTTGATTATCCCTTTTTTTATCATCCAAACATATTTTTGAAATGTGAGTGTTTTAAGTGTTCTGTTTATCACTTAAAGGTCAAATTTAAAATCTCTTCCTCAATAAGAAGTAAGTGGAATTTAAATTGATTTTATAGAAATCGTCATCCTTTATAACCAACTAGGGGCTCTGCCCCTGGACGCTTCGCGTCCCAACGCCGCCTCGGCCTTCAGCCTCAGATGGCTGCTTCTCTTCGCTCGCAGTTGGAAAATTCGCTAAAGAGTCTCGTTAATTTTTGTCTCGTTTGTAAATAGGTGACCGAGCATAAATCAGCTGTTTTATTTGGCTCCATTAAACATTATCTCCATAAGATTAACATGGGAAATTTGAAGAATTGTGTGCCGGAGCTCCTTCTCGGGTGAATAGCGGCTGAACGGATGATTGGATCTTGAATCTGACGGTAACTTTTCCGTTTGAAATAAAATTTTCTACAACTTTTGTATTTAAAATTTTTTTCTATCCCTTACCGTTTTCTTACAAAACGCGATTAAAGTGGAAAAATGAAAAAATTGAAAAAATCTTTCCCGCCCAAAAGGTGCTTTCAAAATTATAAATGTTAACTGTAGCAATTTGACTGAAAGTTTCTCGTCGAGAGCTTTAATTCAAGTATGAGGTCGAGGGGGTTACGATTATGGGAAGTGCCTCATAGTTTATGTCAGTGAATCGGTGAACCCGTCTAGCTTTAAAGACGTTGGGCGAGCCTCCCTTCTCGGATGAATAGTGGCTAAATGGATGATTGGATCTTAAATTAGACGAAAAATCACTCGTTTCAAATTTAATTTTCTACAACGTTTGTATTTAACATTTTTTGCTATCTCTTACCGTTTTCTTACAAAACGCGCTCAAAGTGAAAAAATCTTTCCCGCGTAAAAATGTTAAATTCTGGCAATTTTTCCAAAAGTTTCTCGTCGATAGCTTTAATTCAAGTATAAGGTTGAGGGGGGTCCTAATAGGCTAATTAATATCAGTGAATCAGTGTAACCGTCTAGCTTTATATAAGTAGATATAATTAATAAAGCTAGCAATTAACTGAAAATGTTCTTATTTTTAACAATTGAATATAAAAAAGATTTAAAACCAAATCTGATCTGTTATGTCGGGTTTAGAAGTAAAAACCTTCACTTACTCAGATAGACAGACGCTGTCGCGGACTTCCAACTTAAGTTTTTAGTCTTACGTATACATCTACAATCTAGCTGATTTGAAGTTTAGGTTGCTAACTTATGGATTCGAAAATTAAAGCATTTAAAAAATAAAATAGCCGGAAATTTTAACTCAAGTCTATAATCACATAATTGTTAACACATTTCTAACATCAATTAAGTTATTTTGTATAGTAGAAATATTAGCTGGAGTGTGGATGTATATTTTCGCAAGTTTTTATTATTTCTCAGTTTCTAAAGTCTTGTACTATAACATAACACTGACTGAAGAACTAGACGAGCTATATAACTGAACAATCTTCGATATGCTTTCAAGGACATTTTTGTAGATTTTTACTGCCAACCATTTTTCACTTACTGTTTAGGTTTATCTTGTTTTAACTAAAGTAAAGCACAAACTGTAGGTTTTCACAAAACCTTTTTATTTTTTCAATCACTGCTGAACTCTTAAAAGAACATGAAAAATTCTCATAACGGGTATTCAGTTTTTGACTTAATTTTGTTTGTAAAACTCAAACATATAAAAATACCCCGCTATAATATAGTATTGATTCATTCGATTTGTTAAATATATTTTAGTCTTTTTTGATTTTTTAAAACTCTTAATAAGTGTGTCTTGGAGTTAGACAAGGTCAATCCAATATAAATATTTATGAAAAAACGTGTTGCTATTTTATATTTTTTATTTTAATATTTCAAGCATATGTACTTCCTACTGGCGGAACTTTAAGATTGTGAGATTCCTTCCAGTTAAGCGGAGGTTAAGCCCACGGTGGATAGCTCCAGTGTGGCCGTTGTAGGTAGATGGAGATGTATTGATAGCATGTAGCTACTGTGAAAAGGAGTGGTTCTGGCGAGTGATGTCTAGACATTTTGTACATCACGGAACAAAACTCTTTTATCTGATTGGAATCTTGTCTCAAAGACTAATAGTACTCAAAACTGTCCCAAAGAACCAAATCGAATTAAAACCAACGTATCAACACGTAATATGACTAGTTTCCTACAGAAAAATAAATGTGAAACACCAGGAAAAATCCTTATTCAAAATTCTCTGCCCAAATAAGTAATGAGACCAGAAATATGGCCCCCTAGTTTAGCATACAGCAGCCATTTTGTTTTTCACTTGTCAATTTTTACCTCAGAAATGAACTGAAACTTGGTTATTTTTCCTGTAGATCAAAGCATAACCGAAAAGAAAACCTAAATTATGTATTGACCTTAAATCCTTATATATAATTCTGTAAGCGAAATTTTAGATTCAAAATTGTGGGAATTTGGTAAATCGGAGGATGATGGGAGAGGTATCAAATTAAAGGTATCAATTCAAGGAACGAGGGAAAATATAAGTTTTTTCTAAAATTTAAAACTAAGGAGTTTTTGAGGTCCCCGAAAAACAAAAAATCCCCATAAGAAATACATGAGAATTTAAAAACATCTGGTTTGTTTACATTAAAACATTTGATATTAAATAAATAAATTAAAAACCTAAAACAGCTGTTCTGCAGTTTACTTTAAAACATTTGGTATTTTAAATAAATAAATTAAAAACATAAAACAGCTGTTCTGTAAAATAGTATGACAGTTAATGTAAATTATATTTTTATGGCCTAAAATGATAAATAAACACATGTATTTACATTTATTACCATAGCAACCAATTGAATAAAATAACAGATAATATAGCTGTTTGTTCCAATATTTCCATTAACAGCTGATTTAAAAATTTGAAGCAATTATTTTTGTATTTCTAGCTTTTAGGTTAGGGTTTTAAAGTGTAGACCTGAGCCTTGCTGGTTATTTGAAACATTATTATAACTGCTGTTATCAAATGTAAGAAATAATTTGATGTGAACATTTATCATTATTTATCATTTTAGTTTTGAGGTTATTATTAATCGTACAACTTTATTATAAATAAAACATAACATTTGTTTTTAGAAGGTTCCATTGGGGGTTGGCGTGCGGAGCACGCAGGGGTTTCCCCTAGTTAAAATATGTTTTCAGCTTTTGTCCATAATTCGGTTATTCTTTGTTAAATGCAAAATTTGTTAGTAAATAAATAATACAACTTCCTTGCCTCTTGTGAACTTTTTGTCATGTTAAAGGGTTTCAATACTTTTTAATTACCACCATTTAAAATTTATTGGTTGGGGAAACTTTATTCCTTGTTATCGTTTGACCTTAATTTTATAACACTTTATGTAAATTTCAACTCAGACTATCAATTTAATCTTGAGAAAAAAAAACTAAAGTAAAAAAACAAAACAAATGGCGGTTGTGAAAAAACTAGAGACTTTCGTAAATTTAAAAAATGTAAATTGTGTGCTTAAGACGACACGGGAGAAGTGCTTTTAACACAACTTACGAAATGAGGAAGCACATTGTTAATTTTTTAACACAACTAACTGAATGAGAAAGTACGAAGTCCATTTCAGAGGTATTACTAATAATTAAACTATACATTGTATTAACATTAACAGATTAAGCCTATGATGTAGGACAATCCGTTACACTTATATACGCAACTCAAATATACTAGATTTGCAATGCGAACGTGGCCTAACCGGCTAAGGCGCTAGTATATGGTGATGCACTCTGCAGGTTCGAATCTCGGCAAGACCAAAATTTTTTTCAAACAGATGGAATAGGCGTTTCACAAAATGCATGGTGAAACGCGTGAAGGTAAAATCCGATTCGCCCCCAACAACAACAAAACTAGCACAGTCGGTATAGGTTACAACTACCAGTAATTTGCAATACGGCTGAATTTTTTCTTATAAGTACATTAAAGTATTTAGATTAACATAAAAAAAAGTTTACCAGTCTATCGATTTCCCAAAGTCGAAAAAAAATCGATTATCATTTTTTTTTCGATTATCCTTAATATTTCGAGCTGGGATGAAGGTATAGGAAAATAAAAAACACCACCGTGTAGGAGAGGTATTTTCCAACAAAAAAGGTCATATGTATTTATTTCGTCCGAGTAATGGTTTGTCTGGAAAAAATTCGATAATGCAGGTATGTATTTTGCAGCAGGTGAAATCACTAAAAGGGGACATCTTATTCATATATGAAGCGTTGGCTCATTCTAAATTGGCCGAATTTTAATATATCGAATTGAAACTTGACATAGGAGTTAAAATATATATTTTAAACATTTATGCTGAGTCTCAGCTTGTTATCTTGAAAATGACCCGATCTAGGAGTCGATTTCGATTATCGATTTTAGGAGTACCAGACCCACGTTTAAAACGAGGCGCTTGAAAATAGTCTTCTGTTTTACCTATCTTGTTTCAACTATAACACTTTTGGATTCAACGACTCAATTTTCGACATTTTTGACGATATCGATTTAAAAATTGGTACAGAAGTTAAAAACACAATTGTTTTTTGCTACACTTATTTTAAAAACTATATTTAAAAAATTGACTAATCTGCAGCCGATTAACTCAAACGTTTTGATGAAAAATCTAAAAAGGTCTAAAATTATACTTTTTTAAGTTACTTGTGCTTTGAAAAGTAAATAATAAAAAAGGTTTATACTCCTTGATCTTATTTGAATCTATATATTTAACTTGTAAAAAAACTTTCAGGTTGATATTTTGAAAATTTTCTAAACTGGAGCTGTTTAAAATGAATTGGTGGGTCCGGTACTCCTAAAATCGAGAAACCCATTAATAAGTCAAGTGGCTCTAGATCGGGTAATTTTCAAGATAACAAGCTGAGACTCAGCATAAATGTTTAAAATATATATTTTAACTCCTATGTCAAGTTTCAATTCGATATATTAAAATTCGGCCAATTTAGAATGAGCCAACGCTTCATATATGAATAAGATGTCCCCTTTTAGTGATTTCCCCTGCTGCAAAATACATACCTGCATTATCGAATTTTTTCCAGACAAACCATTGCTCGGACGAAATAAATACATATGACCTTTTTTGTTGAAAAATACCTCCCCTACACGGTGGTATTTTTTATTTTCCTCTATCTTCATCCCAGCTCGAAATATTAAGGATAATCGAAAAAAAATGATAATCGATTTTCTTTTTTCGACTTTGGGAAATCGATAGACTGGTAAACTTTTTTTTATGTTAATCTACATACTTTAATGTACTTATAATTGGTCTAAATTGACCTTTACCGACTGGCCTACTATATACTCTGCTATACACACATGTATACAATATTTGTTGGACGTGGTGCGCCTATAGAAGTGTAAATATTGTAAATTGTCTTTGCCCCTGAAACCTTCTTAAAACTATTGGTTGAGAGTTCTGAAACCCCGTGAGTAATAGCCTCCCCTCCAAAACATAACCACAAATTGGCCTCTTATAAGGACACGTCGTTATCCTTTCCCATGGTCCATCCATCTTCTCTAACCTATATAACCATTACTAACATTTCCGTTACCAACTACTAGTAATGCACCGGGACTACAATACGCGGAGTAACGGTTCGTATTAATCCGCCGAGCCTTCGTGCTCTGCAGTTTGGTCAGGGACCGTTGTATTCTATAAATACTCTTGTAACTATATCGGAAGACTTAATGGCCGCGCTAATATTACCTGACATGTAGGGGTAATTTGATTTTAATTGAGGTGTGGAATGTTTGGTGCTGTGGTGAAATTAGACGTGTCGGGTTGTTGGTCTATAACGATGTCAGCCGGGTTTAAACGCGGAACATTGTTTTGATTTTTATCGTCGGGAGTAACGAGAAGTGGGAAATGGGTTATTGACGAGTTTGATTGCGAAGCTGGTTAATATAATCAGCTGTTTTAACTGTTGCTAGTATGTACCAGATTATAGGAATAAGCGAATGAAAGAATATGTACTTTAAAACTACCTCAAATTCGAGTTTCCCGTACCAAAAAAAAAAGTGAGTTATTTTGTCCAAATCAACTCATAAAAATCTCATTTTCTGCCAGTCTTAAGCGAACAAAATTAAAAATCCTGCTTTGAGAATAATAACACTGTCTTTTATTATTACAGATAGAGGGCTCCGCCCCCGCTCGTTTTGCTCGCCAACCCCTGCGGCGATTCGTAGCTTCACCACTCGCCCCCCATCTACATTCTCGGCGAAGCAAATGCAAACAGATTATTATTATATTTATTTATTTATACTCTGACATTTCAAAGAAATTACGATTGATTAGTACAGAAGAACTTGGTAAGGGGCATGGAGAGGGGGTACCGGAGACCTGAATGTTGACGCATGCGCAGCAGGGCAAGAGTTTTTGCGTGAATGACACGAATTCTTCTATAGTAAAGAGACTTATAATATATACTTGAAGATGAAAAGTCTGTTCGTTTATCAAGATCCGTTTAAAAAAATAACCATATTATTATCGATTTCCAACTTGTGGGTTTTCCGTGTAACATCGTGCTTTAAAAAAAAAAATAGAGACTAATAGTGATTTAAAGAGTTAAAAAATACGCCCATTTACACTCCAAGTACCTTTTTGTATAGAACTGAGTCAGTCGTAATCAAATAAAACTGAGATCAGCCAGGGGTTCCGTACTGACAGTTACATCTAACCAACCACGGTATCCATTGCGGAAATAATTGATCATTGTTGGTGGGAACCACTGAAGGAGGTGTCTGCTCCTAAACACGGAATTACTATACATTGCATGATTAAAAAATATATTTTTTATACATTTCACACACAAAATTTCATCTACCAAAGTTCCCCACCACTTAAACGCTCACCATTTTTACTGTGTAGTTGTACATTAATTTGTTTTTTAGTTTGGTCTGTACGCTACAAAACTCTTCAACTTATTACACCAATCCGTTTTGAGATAAAAATTCACAAGTGGAAAACAAAGTGACTGTAGCCTATTGAACACAAGATACTTCCGGACATATTAATAATGGTATTGGGCCCAGACATAATAGTTGAAATTATTGGTAGAGAGTTCTAAAACACCATGTTCTTCAATGAAAACTTTGAAACAATAGACATCTTAAAGTAAAATACCAGCTGGATACCTTATTTCAACGGTGCGTTGCAAAGCCTATTACTATGACTTTAATTTCTGTAAATCTGAAATCGTATTTTGTTGAGTGGTTGACATTTGGCGCAGTTTTCCATTTAAGTTAGAACTTATAATATTAATAACGTAGTTTTTTTAACGTAACTATTTTTTATTGCTCCTACTATTTGCTCTATAATAGAACCAGTCCAGTGTGCAAGACAATAAGGTCTTTATCAGGCGTCGCTGTTGATGTTGAAAATAAGAAAACACAATTTGAGCGCAAAGCACACAGATAAACCATGCGGTATATTTCTCTTTAGATCATTCTGTGATTGTACAACACTCATTACGCCTACCCATTGCTCACTGGAACACAATGCAAAGGCGGACCTAGCCATCAATAAGGACGCACACATCTACTGCAGAAACCTTTGTTTGCACAATCTGAAATGAAATCGCCGGGTTTAATGTGGGAAGTGTGCGAAAGATAACACGTCCGCGTCTCAAACAATTACAGCGACGGGCAAGTTCATGATCAATGTTGGTGTTATACCAGAAGGTACAAGGTGTTCATGAACTACATTGGAACTATTTACTTCACTGTATGAAAACTTTAAAGGTAGGGCTACACAAAGCCGTTTTACTCCGATCAGACAGGTATTCCTCAGAGGAATTCTAAGCTATTAGTCACACGAAAGTCCAGAAATTACATGCATGTTTTAAGATTACAACATGAATAAGAAATAATAAATAACACCATCATCGTTGCAAATAAATAAACGTATTGTGATTTTTAACACTCTTTATATTTTAATTCGAATTTTGGTACCCGTGTATATATAGAACAGGTCAAAAACTACCTAACACGTCTGATGCTTTATTTTACTCAATCTGAAAAATACCTTAATTTATGAAAATATATCCCGGATTATTGCTCCCGACTGCGTACAAAGTGTTTCTGAATTTTACATCGAAATTGGGAATTTTAAAAAAATGTAGATGCATACAAAAGTAAAGTACGACACGCATATCTGGGCACCCTTAAAATATTCATACCACTGTGTAGAAGTCCAGTAAGAAAGGATTTAGTAAAATATTTATTTTAAAGATTAAAAATGGTCAAAATACGGTGTTCACTTCCGGTTCTATAACATATAAAACTGCTTTGAATCAAAAGATTGGCACAATTCTAGGCGTGGCCTATTCGGAAAAAAACACGTTTGTTGAATGCATTACCATTTGCTGTTGTAACCATCCATTGCCGTAGTGACCAACTTATGCAATTTACAATCAGTTAATTATTTTTCACAACAAAAAGTTTGTTTTAGGTTAAAAAAATAAACGTAAATAAACGAAAAAGAACTTTATAACACCTGTGATATATAGCTGTACATATAAATAAAATTGAAGTATCTGGCTGTGATTTCAAAATATAAAATTTTTTGCAACAATGGCTGAACCGATTGTGACGAAACTTTCATTAACATTTAGAGTATTTTTCAGATTCCTTAGGCTACTTTTTATTCCGAAAATATTTAAAAATCCTGTTAAAATTTTTTTTTTAATGTAAAACTTTTAGGCAAAATTAATTATTTTGTGGACAAATGTTGGGCATATTGCGTGTTTATTTCGATTTGTCTTTTACATTATGTACAGGCATTGTATTTGGATAACCTAATAGAACTCCGATCCAATGCAATATTTCGTTCCACTGAACACTGGACGACAGTGGCCCTATCTATTGGGGAAACAACGGAAGCTGTGTGAAACACCAATGCTACCAATGATTTCTCCCTTATTCATATATGAAGCGTTGGCTCATTCTAAATTGGCCGAATTTTAATATATCGAATTGAAACTTGACATAGGAGTTAAAATATATATTTTAAACATTTATGCTGAGTCTCAGCTTGTTATCTTGAAAATTACCCGATAAGATGTCCCCTTTTAGTGATTTCCCCTGCTGCAAAATACATACCTGCATTATCGAATTTTTTCCAGACAAACCATTGCTCGGAAGAAATAAATACATATGACCTTTTTTGTTGAAAAATACCACCCCTACACGGTGGTATTTTTTATTTTCCTCTATCTTCATCCCAGCTCTAAATATTAAGGATAATCGACAAAAAAATGATAATCGATTTTTTTTCGACTTTGGGAAATCGATAGACTGGTAAACTTTTTTTTATGTTAATCTACATACTTTAATGTACTTATAAAAAAAATTCAGACGTATTGCAAATTACTGGTAGTTGTAACCTATACCGACTGGGCTAGAGGGGCATAAATCTTGTTTGTGTATTAATAATATGTACAATTGGTTTAAACTTTATGTTTTTTTCAAACGAGTATGTTGACAGATTGTTTCACCACCCATTTTGGTTTTAGCGGCGACCGTATCCTCTCATCTCCAGATCTCCCGAGGCGATACCGTGTAACTTCACGCAACCCAGGGACTAGACGAAGACAGAGATATCGTTGGCGAAGACAATTGATTTATTAGAGTCTAGTAAGCCACCTACTTGTCCGCTACGTCTTGCGTCATAGAGTCGCCGCCAATTATTTCCTATATTGTCATTCATCCGCGTAACTAGGGCGGTTTATCATTGTCGAAACCCTTCTAGGGAATATTAAACCTTACGGGACAAAACTTTGGAATTACTTTCTCACGCACGTTTATGAAACGGCCAAGATATAGATGGCAAAGACGTAAGTGATCGAACTGTTATTGCAATATAAAAAATAAACTGTAGTCGACAACCTTTACTGCCAGCCGTCTCGAAAATTTGACCACAATTATTATAATACAGTAATACCAACGCATGGAGATGTCGTATTAGTTTTGCTGAGGGCAAGTGCGGATATGAGACAAAAATTTTCAAAATATCTACCACAACCAGGGCAAGTGCGGACTGGTTAATATAAAGCGACAATATGATAATATTTTAGTAAGCAACCTGCAATAATTTCTAAGAAATTTTAATTTATTTTTAATTTTACGTTTTTTTAATCCATTATGAAACCAACATCTTTAAAAGTGCATACCCACCAGAATACAAATTTTAATAGAACTGTGTGTTGTAGCTGAAAACCTACTCTTTATGCTCTTACCCCATTAGCTTACGACTATATATTATTATGGAAAACTAGGAGGGTCCGCACCTGCTCGCTCTCCATCTACACTTACGAACAGTGCGTAGCAAACACAACATATTATTGTGTACTAGGACAGAGGCACTTGTATCGTTGTAGAGAGGTGGGGTTGCGGTCACCTGGATCCTGAAGCATGCGCAGCAGATTAGGACTGAGGTACTTGGATCGGGGTAGGGTGGTGGGGGTAGCTTTTATCTGGATCCTGACGCATGCGCAGTAGAGTAGATCAGAGCCACTTGTATCGGGATAGAGTGGTTGGGTTGCGGTCAACTGGATCCTGAAGCATGCGCAGTAGATTAGGACTGAGGTACTTGGATCGGGATAGGGTGGTGGGGTTGCGGTCACCTGGATCCTGAAGCATGCGCAGTAAATTAGGACCGAGGTACTTGAATCGGGGTAGGGTGGTAGGGTTTCGGTCACCTGGATCCTGAAGCATGCGCAGTAGATTAGGACTGATGTACTTGAATCGGGGTAGGGTGGTAGGGTTGCGGTCACCTCGATCCTGAAGCATA
>JAGFPH010000339.1:262608-274532 GCA_018207615.1 Philaenus spumarius | reverse complement strand
ATATATTACTCCCGACCTTATAGGCCGTTAGAGTTCGAACACATATACTACTCCCGACCTTATAGGCCGTTATATTTCGAACACATATATTACTCCCGACCTTATAGGCCTTTAGAGTTCGAACACATAAATAAATATAAAAAAGTCACTGCAAAAACTCATCTTTCTATTGGAAATTTGATAATAAACAGTTTTAACATAATTGTGATGAACACAAGCTAAGGAATCTTCCTACATTTAATTGCTCTCTATTGTACCGAACTTTGTTGCAAGACTGCATTCATTCTGTTAGTTCTGAAATAAGTATTTGTTGTTTACACTTACTGCTGCCATGGTTCTACTTTAACAAGAAACCAGTTTCTCACACATTTAGCAATTCACAGACCGTTGACCGTGTCACTTGTTTGTTTGGTGGTCAGACTATACTACAGTATACGCTGAATTGTATCAAAGTGTTCTGTTACTGACCCTAGTCACGAGACGCAGACTTACTTCAAGTGAACAAACAGATTGTAGGCCTATAAGAAACAGACACTTTTTTTAAATAAAAACTACGCCTCAGTTAAAAAACAGATTTTTACAAATACCAATAAACAACACCATGTTTAAGTGGATGTGGTTGTTTTTAAAATTTTATACATAAACATAGATCGTGAGTATACACAGTTTTAAAGGTATTTGAAAGTTAAGATTTTGAACAAGAAGATTCCACTCACCAGGTCTCGTTTCTAGATCGCAGCCCTAAACGTACAACATTTTGGTTTTTGTATTTTTATTTACTGTCATTGAATGGTTCTATTTTTAGAACTCAAAATTTACTACATATTGCTAATTATATACCCGTTTAAACAATAAGCAACTTAAACAATTTTCCACAAGTATTCCCAACATAAAAAGTGTTGAATTTCTGCAAAATATAAACTCAAAATTAAAAAAAATAAAACAGTCGTTGGACTGCTGATAAAAGTGAAACTGTCATGGATATTTCTAATACTGGTTTAATCCAAAATTTAATTATTATTTTTATTTTGTCCCATTTAAAAAGGAAATCTAAAAAATAACATAAACATTGTTGTCTATTAATTAATAATAATTAAAGAAATAACATAATTTTGAGTTTGACCTGCACTGAACCAACCCAGGTTCGAGAAAGGCTTACTTTATTATAATATTAATATCTGTGGTTAAATATTAAAGTTAAAGAGATTTCTATTAAATGTTCAAAAACATAATTTTAGTTTGGGCCTATACTGAACCAACTGCCAACACACGTTTCTTTAGTGCATTTACATTCATTACCATGGCAACCAATTTAAGATATTTAGACACTACGTCCATTTCAGAGGTATCACTAATTTAACACAACTTACAAAATTAGGAAGTGCAATTTCAATTTCAGAGGTATTACCAAGTAAACTATTTTAACACAACTTACAAAATGAGGAAGCACAATGTCCATTTCATCGATAGCGTGACGCGACTAAACGTATACAACCCTTTAAATTTACCACTGCCTTTTTCATTTCGTCGATTTCTTCTACTTTTATGATCAGCTGTTACATTAAACTATTAGTTTTTTCTAGTACATGTGTAAACCAATAAAGAAGAATTTTTTCGACGCCAAGGGTCTCTCGTATCGTGAGAGTTCGTACATTTTACGTCATCAAAAAGTGATCAATTCACCTAAAGAGGTTTTCACTTCACAAATAAAACAGCATAACTCGTGCCATATGTTTGTATTGAAAAATGACCCCACCTTATAAAATACGCTTTCAGGGTATTAGCATTTGCTAAATTTGCTTACATTCTTTAGGTAAGAAGTTGTGGGCTTTCGGCAGAAAAAAAATGTATTTAATCCATAAATAAATATTTACAAGAAATGTTTTGTTGAAATTTTTATGTTAGGAAATCAACAAAGCCCTTCGTTCGATCAAATAGAAAAGAACTTTAAAATATCCTGTTACTTTAAATGAGCAATTCTTGTATCTATCTTTGTATCTATCGCGGAACTCGAAAACGGTTCTAACGAATTCAAAGAAATTTTGTATTTAGGTGTAGTTTTGATTTTTAAGTACACCCGTATAGATGTATTTCGTGTAAAAACGCAATTATTTGAGAAAATATAATTTAAAAGTGGAAAAATTTTAACATAGGGTATTATGGGTTGCCATGTTGGTTACAAAATAACAACGAAATAGTAAATAAAGCGATCAAAACAGCTGTTTATAAACAAGCGAATTTATACTGTTTTAGCACGTTGGAAATAGAGTGGAATAGAACTGAGATTGAGTATTATCCAAAATCAGCTGTTCATTGGATAGTTTTTAATTACTGTTCAAAAACAAGCCAATTTATACTGTTTTAGCACGTTGGAATTAGACTAAATTGGGCCTGATTTAACAATTTATTTTGTCAAAAAAAAAAAAAAAAAAGGTAAAAGGTAAACTTGTCAAAGATGGATAAATTTTAATAGTCAATTTTGTAATATAGGCCTGGCTCATTTCTGAAACATAGTATTGAGGTTATGTTAATCCTGCAATAATTTTTACTATATTTAGGCCTGGTTTCAAAACTTTAGTTGACAGAAGATAGTAGAACTAGGACTAAAATCGTAATGAAAGCCTCTCACGTTTCAAAAGCATGTATTTGAGGTTATAATTAATCTTGTAATTATTGTTAATATATTTAAGTCTGGCTTCAAAATTTTACAAACCTATGTACAAACGAGCCAAAGATTAACTAGATTCTTTAGCGAATTTTCGAACTGCGAGCGAAGCGATGCAGCCATCTGAGGCCGAAGGCTGAGGCGGGGTTGGGACGCGAAGAGTCCAGGTGCAGATCCCCTATTTTTATTAAACCGTGAAGAAGGACGATGGTAGGCATAAATCGACAAGGTAATCTTATTCAGTTCAAGTTTTTTATTTTTAAAGAAAGAAGTGAAAAATTCGAGTATTAATTATTGTAAACCTTCATGACAATGATTATTTAATGATTTGAATTTTTTCAAAACTAATAATGAGAATGTAATTTTTTTATATTATTATTTAATTAATAACAAAAATAAATCCTTTCAATTTGATGTAATTTATTCTGTTTTTATTACAAAATAAAGTAATTTTAACGAATATTAGCTTCCTTGCCTGTATGTTAGAACGTGAGGCAACTCTGCCAATAGCATTAAAGATAATATTTGTGAAACAGATTTTATTTTGTTAATAAATGAATCCTTGTTAATAGATATTTTTTAAATGCTTAAAATTTTGAAAAAGTTTAAAATTAACCAGAAATTTACAAAATAAAAACCAATAAAGCATTAAAAAATGTTAGTTTTGCGAATTTTTAAATTTTATATATCACACTACTATATATTGGCATTTGAAAATTTTGCATTGTTTTAATGTTGGAAAAATTGAAAGAAAGTGCCCAAATTATGTATTTGTTGTTGTTGTATACCATGGCGAGGTATGTGATCAATGTTTGGAAAATTTGTAAATTCTAAGAATATTGTTATGTCATAAATACAATTTCAAAACAAAAATGTTTACGTTCAAACCACTGTCTTGAAACGGAATGTAATCAAAAGTTTTTGAAATTATATTTTTTTTAAATTCCTACATTCGAAATATGTTTACATTTGGAATTTCAACAAATCCACCCCAAAACCACAAAAGTGTCTATTGGTGCATTGGGATTAGAATAACTATTTTATATTCCTACGTTTCTTTGATTTTTGCAAAATAAGAGTTTTAGTAGAAATTAATTGATTAAACTGATTATTTTACCCGATATACGTCCCGCAATGCATTTGTTTCGATAGGTAAAAGTCGATTTTATTAATTTTATTGGAAAATTGTGTTTCCAAACTCCTAAAAAATCTTAGAAAAAAGTTCTTATCAACGGATTGAATTGAACCTTAGTGTAATACGTAGTAGGGAAAATACATATTTAGAAAAATAACCAACTGTTTCCAACAACCAGTTTCAACATGGCGGATGTTTACACTTAAAAAAATCTACATTACTCAAAAATTAAAAAACTTTATACAAAATATCAAGAGACATTTTTTGTAGCTCTTTTATTTCCTAGCGAATAATGAAATTCTCAAAATAATATGACGTAGGATAACAAAAACGCTTTTGCAATATTCCGATAGATTTTGAGTCCTTTAAACTAAAGGGTGCACACAAATATTTACAGAATCATAAATTAAAAAATAGTTAAACTATATTTGTATGAATTGTAAAAATGTCCCCAATGCACAGTAAAGTTTTGTGTTCTGACGTTTGGACTACACAAAGATTAACATGCTTTATGCACTAAATTTTATAATTGTGATAACTTTGTCCATTATGGAGAAAATATACTGTCGAAGACAGACAGTAAAATAAATGATTCTTTAAAGATAAGTAGCTCGAAAAAACCAAGAGTCCAGCAAAAGTGTTCGTTAATCTATATATATATAAAAGCGAAAACCCACTGACTCACTGACTCACTCATCACGATTTCTCAAAAACTACCGAACGGATTGAAATGAAATTTGGTATGTCGCTTCCTCTAAGGCCATAGGTGCTTACTAAGAAAGGGTTTGAAAAAATTCGAAATTTTAGCGGGGTTTTGGGGGAATCAAAGTTATTAAATCACGATTTCTTCAAAACTACCGAACGGATTGAAATGAAATTTGGTATGTCGCTTCCTCTAGGGCCATAGGTGCTCACTAAGAAAGGGTTTGAAAAAATTCGAAATTTTAAGGGTTTTTTGGGGGGGATCAAAGTTATTAAATCACGATTTCTTCAAAACTACCGAATGGATTGGAATGAAATTTGATATGTAGCTTCCTCTAGGGCCATAGGTGCTTACTAAGAAAGGATTTGAAAAAATTCGAAATTTTAGGGGGGTTTTGGGGAGATCAAAGTTATTAAATCACGATTTCTTCAAAACTACCAAACGGATTAGAATTGAATTTGGTATGTCGATTCCTCTAGGGCCATAGGTGCTCAATAAGAAAGGGTTTGAAAAAATTCGAAATTTTAGGGGTTTTTTTGGGGGGATCAAAGTTATTAAATCACGATTTCTTCAAAACTACCGAACGGATTGGAATGAAATTTTTTATGTAGCTTCCTCTAGGGCCATAAGTGTTCACTTAAAAAGGGTTTTAAAAATTGGAAATTTTAGGGGGGTTTGGGGGTGAAAATCACTAAATCACGATTTCTCCAAAATTACCGAACAGATTGGATTTAAATTTGGTATGTAGCTTCCTCTAGGGCCATAGGCGCTCGCTAAGAAAGGGTATGAAAAATTTCGATATTTTAGGAGGGGTTTGGGCGTTTCAAAGTTACTAAAATCATAATTTCAGATCTTTTATTATTATGACAATAGTGCTTTTATTATTTAAGATCTATATATATAAAAGCCAAATACTACTCACTGACTGAACACTTAAAAAGAATACAATTACGTTAAAAAGACTGAAAATACCAACTACCACGGGCAACGCCGTACGGGTCAGCTAGTTGAAGTATAAAGATCAGCAAATACTCCTAAAAAAACATCTCATCAGTACCATGGGAATCAAGAGTAAGCCGTTATAGGAAGTTTTATCACTCCTTTGAGCAACTAATTTAACAAGTCAGGGTTTTTATGAAGATACTTTCCCAAGCGAGACTACTACAAGCTATCCTAACCTTCACGGTTCTGTAGATTCGATTACTGACAAAGATTGTGGCAAGGTTGCTTGTAAGATAACGGATGAGGATAACACGAAATAAGATGCAATTACTTCCGCAATAAAAGATAGTATTTCACCACAACACCTACTATTCTCGAATTTTAGGTTTCTACTGTTTAAAACGTTATAAAAACAATGAAATGAGCTGCCTACTTGGGTCTGAACTTTATCTCAGCTAATTTATAGATTTCCTATGATACAATCGTAATCTTAAAATTTCAAATCCAAAGTCTTTTGTACCAAAATGAATTTATGCTTCGTCTTTCAAAAATAAGTTTAAATTAACAATTATTTAGCTCAGTTACTTTTGATTTAGTCTCAAAACAAAATCATATCTATTTATTTTCGTTTGAACTGTTTGGTCCATATTGTTTTGAAGATGTTAAAAATATAGCAATACAAGCAGTTTCAACCAAATAACGTTACTTAGAAATGCTCCGTACCTGCCTGCAAGCCCATCGACTAGAGAACTTGACTAAACATTTTGGAAACCGTGTAATTCGAAGACAATGCGAAGTGTCCTGGTCTTTGAGATCTTCTAAACTGAACCATTTGAACTTACTTATATGTGAGGCACGGAATTCAGCGCTTAAAACCAACAACCGTTCAAGAATTGAAGGCATCAACTGTTCAAGTACTCGATAAATCGGTCGATGAAGCGCAAAGAATGTGGAAAATAATGTCCCTTCTTAGCTACAGAAAAATGCAAATACAAATTTAGTTTGTTAAAATACAGATTTTTCACTCTTAAAGAGAGGATGGTTTAAACACAGCCAATGTCCAACCATTTTAAAAGACATCTAATTTAAATTTGAGTGGATCGAAAAATATGTATTTATTTTAGTTTGGCCTTTAGGCTATAAAACTTCAGAAAAATTCAATCTGTTTAAAATTTCCTGGAGTTTTATAGCATAAAGGAAAATAATTAAAAAAAAATTTCCATCCACCCAATTTAAAGAGGTTGTTTAAAATGGTTGGGAGTTGACTATTTTTAAACCATCATCTTTTTAAGAGTGTAAAAGCTATCTTTTTGACAAACTGAATGGTATGTGCATTTTTCTGTAGCCAAGAAGTGACATTATTTCTGCACTTCGTGAGCTTCATCAACAGATTTATCGAGTACTTGAACAATCGATGCCTTCAGTTCTTGAGCGGTTGCTAGTTTTAAGCGCTAAAATCTGTGTCTCATATAGCCCCAGAGAACAATCTAAACAATCTGTTTAGTACGTCAATCTGTGCACAAGATAAAACAGATAAAGTAGAAAAAACTAATTCAACTGTATGAAAAACAAATAACTTTCGGACATTATAATAATGCTATCGTGAATTTATTTAGGCGAGAAGTAGTACTTAAATAAATGTATTGTTAGAGATTATACAAGATTATAATTTTTCCGATTTTCTTAAACTTTAGGCGGTTGCGTGACCGGCAGAGGTCAATCAATTCAATCGCTTTTTCATTTTTCTTTGTTTCCTTAATTCGAAACTTTTCGAAAATCGAGATTTGAAAATTTGTTTTTGAATTTTTGGGCTGTTCTTTTATAAAGGCATATAATTTTACCTGGTTTGCTGTTTGGAAGGTTCAGATTGACCCCTCACACTAAGCAAATGATATAGTTGTGTATTTTTCTTGTAGCAAAATTGTTTATTTTTAGTTACACAGTACATTTTTAAGAACTGAACATTTTCAATTCAACATACACGTTACAAAATCTTGCGTGCTTTAGTTAATCTTACAACAAAAAGTCCTACCTACTTCAAAAAAGTGTTGTACTTCTTTGAAATAAACCGTAAAAGATAAGTCTGATCTGACAACATTATACGGGTTCACATTTAACTTTATTCTGATGGGAACGGATTAAATGCGCAGGAGTTGCAACAGAGCCTTAATTCTAACAGTGCATTTAATATCTTTAGCTTTCATTGTTAACCTAATTAAAAGTGTCAAATATCTTTCTACAAGATCTAGTTGTACGGAATATAAATGTGGCGAACGACCGCAAAGCAAGATTAACCACAGTATGTGTGACCCATTAGATAACTCTAGTGTTAGTGATCTTTGTTGCGAAATCAAAGCGGTAGACTTATCTAGGCCGAATGTTCTTTCAAAAGGGTATTTTATGGTTTTTTAGATGAATGTCTTGTGTCACAAAAGAGATCGTTCATACAAGGTGTTTGCAGCGAATTTCCATAGGAACTCTTTTGGTGAGACCTAAGGTCGAGAGTAGTCCCTGACCATGGTTCCCAGAACACGTTTTGTAATGTCATTAAAAATGTTATAATCAAAATATCATTTACTAGAACTTTGGTTGTCCATTACTTTAAAACGAAGCAAGATAATAGCTCTAGTTTTCACCATTCTGTTTATTTTTTAATAAGCTCTTCAATGGTATATTACATGACGTCTTTACATTTGATAGTTTTCACCCCTTCCCCAACCCCCCCAAAATCATAAAGGGTCAGATATGTTAAACAAAATTCCTATTATGCAAAACAAGGTATACTGTATACAATGTTTTTCTAACTTATTTAATGAAGGGTTAAAGAGACTTTAAGGGCACTCTATATTTAAAGAAGAAAGGTCTGTGTGTGAGTATACCAAATTTACTCAGTGATACATTATCACAAGAGAGAGCCAACGCTAAGTAATAATGATTTCGTTTACATGCATTTAAAGGTTTTAAATAAGGTAACTACCAAAAAACAAAACACTTTATATCGCATGAAAATAGAGAACTTAAATTTTCCACAATTGTTTTTTATGTAATACTCACACAAAAATGAAAACCATCATCTTGATCATTTCCGTTCTAAGGATGAAGTCGGCAGTACCAACAATTAGAGAATTCTTATTTTATTGTGTTATAGAGCTGAAATTTGTTCCAGCGATCTCATAAATGCGAACTTATCGAATTTTGGTCATTACAGTCCAAGGGGTTAAAATGGTTTTACTATCCGTAAGCGATAAATATAAATTCCTTCTGCTTCCTACATGTTAGAGAGCTGAAATTTGGTACATTTTATTTTATTGGTAAGAAAGAAAACCCATTTGCATTTCGATTATTTGCGTCCAATGGGGAAATGGGATAACTTAAAAATAAATAATAATTCGTACACTTTCTATGTAGCTAGTGACCTGAAACTTGGCTCATACTACTTTTAATTTATACACAGGAAAGAAATAAACAGCTGCATTTAGATTTTTTTGCGTCTAAGCGGTAAACTATTTTTCGTAGCCAATATTTTAGGTAACACGTACTCATAAACTTAAAACACGCATCAAAACCTAAATTTTTATTTTCAAAATACCAAACATGTAGAAGTAAATGGGAAACAGATGCATTTTTACGAAACTTTTGTATTTCGGCCTCTACCGTTTCGATCATCAAGTCCCTGTGAATAGTGTCATTACTGACATACTAAGGAGCTTTCACTAAATCCCTTAATACTTTATTTTGAAAGGTCTGAATAATTTTGATGTTAGACTTCTTAGTGCAGCCCCAAAGCTGTATACCACATAACCATACAGGTTTTAGCACTTGCTCGTATAGCACTAGTTTGTTATGTACTGATAGTTCTGACTTTCTTCCAATCAGCCAATGCATTTTCTTTAATTGAATGCCCAGTTGTTCGCATTTCTTCTTGACGTGTTCCTTCCAACGTAGCTTAGCATCAAGGGTCATACCAAGATATTTTGCACTGTTGGCATGAGGTACTATATTTTGATCAATATATACTGGCTTGTAATCTTGTAAAGTTGACATGTACTGACTTTGTCTCATTAATCTTGATACGCCATTTTTTAGTCCAATCAGTGACATGGTCAGCCGCCTTTTGTAGTTTATCTGTTGCATCTACATCTTTCCCTACAAAAGCAAGCTAAAAAGCATGAGTCTCGACTTCATCAACACAAAACGTTGAAGTACTTCAGCTGCTTGACAACGCGAGTTAGTGCGACGCCTTAAAAGACTGAAACCATTCGAGTTGGTTTAATGTTCACAGTTGTAGGTGTCGAGCTGTGAACAAAGGTATTGACATTGGGAGATAACCTTATAAACTGTCACGATTGTTTGTTAGAAAATAAGCTGCTGGTTAGCTGATAAAGCTAGTTGTAGTGTGTTCAATAAAATATAAAATTTTTTTTTACGAAACTCACTAAGCTTTCTTGAGCCATGGAACTCAATTCCGTGTAATAGTAATTCTCAATATTCACCAGCTGTCTATTTCATTTATTTATTAATTTTTGCGATCGAAGCTCTCCAGCTAGCCTTTATACATAAAAGCCAGTACTGACTCTTCACCAATTCCCCTATTTCCCAAGCAGATATAGGGCTTAATATAATTTTGGCATGTAGTTTTAACACATAGAACCTACATAAATTAAGCTTAAACCATTAGGAACGTCAATTCTGTTTTCTGAATAGCGCTGAATTGATTACATTTAACACAGCTTGGGTTACTTGGACAGCAATAGTTAATACATCGGGTGATCGCTCCTGACCATCGAAACCAATGCTTCAAACTTTGCCTTGTATGCTGTATTAAGTCAAGATAATAGACCCGTACGTTTTCAAAAGCAGATAAGTTTAATTCTGCTATTGAAAAGGAGGCTGCATCCATAATGGAGTCGCTTAGGAAATAGAAAGTGTGTTCAGTAGTGAAATCATTTAAGCTGATCACAGATCAACAGGCGTCAGATTTTAATACGTCAGTCAAATTTCAATAAATTCGGATAGATAGTTTGCTAAGATAAAATGCTACAAACACGAACCTATAGTATAGGGTGATATAATAGGAATATGCGACGGAGCTTTAGTATGCTTACTCGGCAGATCATTTTACAAATGACTAATCCAGCACAGTTTAATATAAATGGCCCGGTGTAGGTGTCCGTGTAAAGCTATTGAAATAAACAACAAAACAACTTGTATTTTGAAATCAATCCGAATAGGTTTTAGAAAGTTGGCAAGATCGGTATAAACAAATAGCGTTAGAACACATGTTAGTCCGGCAAAGAATAGCCAATCAAAGAACAAGTACGAACCTAATTCTATTCAAATCGTATTCCTTTTCTATTGACATGTTGGGAAACCAGTCGGTTGCGAACCCTTTCAGAGAGATGTTGATCCTTCGCCGCGATGAGAGATCGGCAGTAGTTGGACAAGAACAACTAATTACGGACTTATCTTGTCAATGGGCGAAACATTTTAAACGCTCGAATTTGATAGCATTTGAGAAACTTGTTTAGCGATAGTAAAGACGAAAGGTGAAATCACGAAATATTTCGAAATATATGTGTTTTTTTAATCTGCTGTACCTTGAGAGAATCTCCTGAACATTTTAATTATAAATCGTTTGTCAGTGTGTTTATAATTTTCGTCGATTTTTAAAAATGGACGTAGATATTACAATTAAATTTGGAATAGATATAAAACATGTCAACCAAAGTTTTTCCAATAAACCAAAAAGTGGTTAACTATAAATTCAATGAGACAAATTTTGGTGCCCCAAAAGATAAATATTGTAAGTAACACCTTGCGGCGAATGTTTGCAACGATTTTTGACTTTATTTAATGATATCAAAAATAGTGTTTAAAACAATTTCATGATTTGTCGTTTTTAAGATATATATACTATAATGGTCGTTCTCACATTCCCATACGCCTCTTTATTTTTTAAAGTAAAACTACGGAAAAAACAACACAAATCCGAAGTGTTAGTGAATCTATATAATTTACAGGGAATTAATAGCATAACAATACCGAATCCAAATGTTTGACAAAATTATGAAAAATATATCTTTGCACTACTCATGACAATACTACATACATATTTGTTACGCCATTCCGACTATTGATTAATACTATATGTATACATATTAATCAGAAAAAAATATCACTGAAACATATTTATCAGCTGTAGTGTTCCTGTAGGACGAGCTTAGTGGTATGTTTTCAAAAAAGCTTTCCTACCTCAAAAGCCCAAGATATTTGTAGTTTTCTGAACTTAGTATTGATGTTCTTCTTCATCCCCTTGTTGTTTTGAATCTCATTTGTTGTGGCCAGCTCACACGCAGTGAACGCAAGTGCATGAACTAATCGACCTTACATTCGATTCTATCCTTACGATCAACAACAGTAAGGACAACAATTATTATCAGTACAACAGTACTGTTAACAAGCCAACAGTCAACAGTATT
>JAGFPH010000339.1:245558-262598 GCA_018207615.1 Philaenus spumarius | reverse complement strand
CGCAAGTGCATGAACTAATCGACCTTACATTCGATTATATCCTTTACAACAGTACTGTTAACAAGCAAACCGTCAACAGTATTCACTAATTATTATTTGCCGATCGTGTATCACGGCTCTACATTGAAGATCTTGACCCGACTCCATAGAGTGAAGGGCTAAAATCCTTGGCCCATTGTTTCCGCTTTAGTTGAAAGGCCGAAGTTATAATGCCAGTATTTAAACAGCTGATCCAGTTCCCGATACACTTTCTAATAGGCTATGTTCAGGACTTCAGGCTTTCTAACATATGTCGATCGTATGGGTATCTTTAAATATATTTGTTTGTTTTTATGATCACTGTTATTTTCTCAGCAGCCCTCATGTTTGGATTATCTTTCGTTGCCGTTTTACATTCTAGAGTTGAACGAACTCCGAGACCTACATTCACTCTCGACTCATCTCTGCCGTAACACTTAGCGCAGTTATCTAAGCAAACGTGTTTTGTTTAATATAAAAGTAAGTAAGTAAGTAAGTAAGTTTTATTCATCGCTTCTTTACAAAATCAACAGTATAAAAAATATATAAACTAAACACTCTACATATTCTATCAAATAAATATAAGTATACATACTTTACTGTTCAAAATATAATAGGTTCTAATTAGTTTCAAATGAGAAGCAATAAATCCCCGAGGTATATAACACCTGTAAGGGGCAACAAAACAACAAAAATATAACACAAAAGAACTAAGAATAAAAAATGAAGAAAAACAAAAAAATATTTATAATTTAATTACTATTTAAGCGAGAAATCGCAGAGAGAAATGCAGCCGGACCAATCACAATAACAATCACAATTAAGCAGAGTCTAGAATAACTAACTCAAAAATCGGCTTCTAATCGGTTGGTAATATGTTTTGATTTGATTCTTTACCAACAATAGTTTACGTTTATTTGAAGTACGTCAGAGAGCCTTCATTCAAAAATATTTGTAATTCGTACATTTTATCTGAATTTGTGTTATTTACAATTGAAAACCTATCTTTAAAGCGGCACCTATTGGTAATACGTAACCTACTCTACATTATAGAGGGGAATGTGAGAGATTCTTTTTATAAATATGTTTCTATACATGGATTATTTATATTTTGTTATAATCATATTTTTTCGAACATTGTTTTCATTTATAATTTTTTTTTAAATAGCACAAAATTTAATTTTATGAGCCAACAAATTTTGGAACTTTTAACTAGCTAACTTGAAGTTTGTTTTGTTACAAATTAAAATTTTCCTCTCCCCCCAAAAGTAGAATTAAATTGGTAATTGTGTTGGGTTAACTTTCAAATAGGAACCCCATTTAGTAACAAGTCAAATAAAAAGCAATAAAAAGAAGAAATGAATAGTGCTCATAAAATATTTTTGGATAAGCCTGACCAAAATAGCAGCATTCCTGCCACCAAATTCTCCTTACATTTATACAAATATAAACTTTCCTTAATTTTTCTAAACCAGTACAAGTGTTTTAATTTTGTATGACTATTTTAATTTTTTACCAGTGAGCAAAACAAAATAACTGCCATGAAAATAGAAGCAATACCTTTTAAACATTCGTGCCGACAATCATAATTATTCATGAGTGTCGAGTTGTGTATTTTGTACACTATGCTTTTCTCAAATTACAAATTTTAATTTTGTCTTTATTAATATTATCATCGTTATGGTTGGTTTACTGACGATAAACATAAATACAAACAAAAATAATTTGAGAAACGAACTTCTAAGACATCTGTGACCTACAGTGTACTGAGGGAACGACCGCGAGTGGCCAACTTATGACCTTCTCAGTCACTTTTAAGTTCAGTCATAAAGAAAGTTTAGGGAAAGGAATCTATAAACACACGCCGACATTTTTTGTTAGTGTTGATCCAGAAAGTATTTAATTAACACTAAAATGTTGTCTGTTTTTACCATTTAATTTTCCATTTCATAAAATGGAGGTTCCAATTTAAAAATTTTTAGGGGCAAAATTCAAAAATATCATCTAAGAAACTTCCCTAACCTATTGAACATATTAAAATCCCAAAAGGGATTGGCCCAATTTATATTCAAACAAACGTTAGGAGTTAGGGACTTTATAAAGTGTTTTTAACCGCTCTGCGGTGTTGCAAGTTGTGTGGACGAGATGTAAGGGGAGTAGTACTGCTTCACCACCTATCCGTTCGACTTGGCAACAATGGACACATGTTATCTGCTACAATTTTCATACTCCATATAAACAACTGTGTAGAATATCCTCGTCCTGTCCTTAAAGATTATAGTATACAGAGTTCAGCAGAGTGTAATGCATATACGGCTAAACCGATTACCTTAACACAGCTTCAATCTCCTCTTTCCACGTTGTACTCCTATTCTCTCCGACCTTACCCAGAATCCATTGTTCCAACTAGACTAGAACTCTTTATCTATCCTATTATTACAAATTCTAATGGCGTTCCCTCGCAATAGACTTTCTATTGTACAAAACACATGTTTGGCATGATTTGACCCGACGGACAAGTTACCTAATGCGGACAGTTGACCGGTCAACGATTTGGCCACTTTCATTCATCGTGGGTCGATGTGGGAGCCGGGAGCTCTGAGGTTTTCAATTACATTTCCCGTCCGACTCGATGATAAACGATTGCATTTTGTATTTGGTAAAGATATTGTTTAACCAAATGAGTGGCGTGCGTTTATTGTGCTTCGACTTGCGTGGTCGGCTTCTCGTGAGTGACTTATGGGAGGGTAGCCGTCTGAACCTCCAACACAGTTGGCAGGTTGGAGTCTAGTGTCTGACTTGAATGATTTAATGTAAAAGACACACACAATTAAAATGAAAAAATTTCTTCAATTTAATGTTTTATTATGAGTTTACAAAGCTATTAATTAGCACTACGCAACTAATAGTTTTGCCAACAATCACGAAAGTTTTTGCCAACTAATAGATCTATCAACAATAATCACGAAAGCTGGTTGTTACTAATCACGAAATATAACTGACATTGTTGCCAGATCTACCATCAATAATCACGAAAGCTGATTGTTACTAATCACGAAATATAACTGACAGTGTTGCCATATCTACCAACAATAATCTCGAAAGATGACTATCAGTGTTGACAAATCTACCAACAGTAGGCCTAATCACGAAAGCTAACTGGCAATGTTGCCAGATCTATCAACAATAATTAATTACATTCATTACCAAAGCAACCAAGTTAGCAAATTTAGACATTTAAAAAAAATGAGAAAGCACTATATCCATTTTGGAGGTATCATCAAGTAAACTATTTTAACACAACCTACACAATGAGGAAGCACAATGCCCACTTCATCGGTAGCGTGACGTGACTAAACCCATACAGCTATTGAGTTTAAACCTTTGAATTTACCACTGCTTATTTTATTTCGTCGATTTCTTCTTCTTGTACGATCAGCTGGTACATTACACTTTTTCTGGTTTATTTTAGTGTGTAAACCAATGAAGAAGAAGAAACCAGCGGAAAAAAACGCAAAGCGTCTTACATTAAGACGCGTATCGCGAATTCGCATATTTTACCTCATCCAAAAAGTGCTTGGTGCGTCTAAAGACGTTTTTACTTCTGAAATTATGATTATTGATTACTTTTTAAAAAGCTCTAGCAGGCTTTGCTTTGTCATAACGATTTTTTTTCGTTTGCTACTTAGCCGTCAATTGTTAAACAGAATTTGTTTAATCCTCGCTAGCGGCACATTTGATGCCACGGACTCTTCGTTTGCTAAATATGTGTGATCAGTGGTGCATACTGAAGTTTACGTTAGAAGAATGTTTACATTCGCGCCAAAGAATAGTAGATGGAAGCATATATATTTTTTGTTTATCATCATTTAATTTGTTTTAAGCTTACAATTTCCCTGAAACGCTTTGTAAGGATTCCTTTTCACCAGGGGTGCCCATCCCCCCCAAGCCTCATGGCGCCATTCTCCCCTCCCCCAAATGTAGATACCCCCTCCCTTTATAAACAATAAACCTTATCCTTAGTAGCTCTTGTGTTGTGACAATGAATGACCTGAATCTGATTCACTATACATATCTACAATACTAATCCAATCAGGAATCAGAGATTTTGTAGTGTTTAAATAAAAAATATATAATGGTGTAAGAAATAGTTTATTGTAACAACGAATTAAACTACAGTACAGGGTGTTATTAACAATAAAAATGATAAAATATAACTGTATAAGTTAGCAAAGTTGAAGATCTTAGCGACCAAAATCAGTATTTTTGTTGATACATTGGCTATTTCTTAGAAATTTAAAAGTAAAACACGAAATTGTTTGTACAGTTTTCTATAAATTTAGCATTTACTTTTTCTAACTTCTGTGATTCTTTGAATGATTTATAAAATAAAGTAGTGCCGTATTCTTCTTGATATTGCTAATGCAAATTGGTTAATTATGATGTCATTTGGAATTTATTTGAAAAATGTCTTTTTCAGAGGCTAGAATTAATAGACTAGATAACCACTTGTCACTCATACTGCTGCGAAGTCGATTTTTTTACAATTTTCAGTCTACTCATGGTTCTCTCGACAGAACAGCTAGTGACTGCCAAAGAAAGAAGAATTCATTACAGTTAAATTTGGGAATGATGATATTGGACCATTGTAAGGCCGAATAAAACCTTGTTTCATCCACTGGTCTGCCATCCTCTCATTTTCACGTTTCTGTTTGCTTGAAATTCTTTCATTTTGGACTGTCTCTTCTTCATGGCTTGATGACGTTTCACCGTCTGATGAATTATCACATTTATGAAGGATGTATGAAATGTCTACTTCTTTATGCTACTTTGTAAAGACTACTGAAAGTTTCCAATTCTTTTTTTTAAACTCGTTTTTAAACTTATAAGATGTTTCTTTTTACAATGCGCCAACCGCTTGTCGTTGCGGTGCACTGTGTTACATAACACTTCTTAACATTTGTATTTGATTGTTCTTTTCAACGCTCGAGGCATTACTTAAGTCAAAGTAATCTTATCTACCTCACTGAAGCTGAACTGACTGACAACAGGACACTACTCTGTGATGGAAATGGAACAGCTGATCATCAGGCGGGGTTGGAGGGAGGGAAGGAGCAATGATAAGTGACACAACTGTGTTTATTTTGAAAGCTATGGCCTTGACCGAAGCAATAGGAATTTCTAAGTTCGCGCGGCGGCAGGAGACGGGAAGGGGGTTGGGCATGACCACACCAAGATTCTACCGAAACCGAGAGAATTATACCGACAATGAACAAAAAATATCTTAGTTATAAATAGGTAGATTATTTACTGTACTGTATACTACAATAGCAATACATTTGCCAATAATATTAATGTATTATTGTCATCCTACCGTACATACACGAAATTTCAATTGTGATTCACAAATTATCTCATTTATTTATAGTTTCAAAAATCCCCCCAAAATTCGTTTTGATGGCGCTCTGAGCGCCATATCACCCCCTTCTGGGAACCCCTGCTTTTCACACAGCGACGTCCTGCACTACAGTTAGTTGTAGAACACAGCAAAATAAATCTTTCGTTCCTAACAGTCTATTCTTACTCTATTCTCATAGTTGTAATTTCACAATCGATAAAGATAGTCTAGATCTATAGATAACGATCCTACAGTCGACTTGCAAAATTGTGTACAAATATAAGGAACAGTTGTGTCCGGTCACAATAGACCGGAATGAGGAGGAACGTCTCAATTAAACCGCCCGTACAGTCGGTGACAAAATATCTGACTGTAATTGTGGGCGTGGTCGTGCAACTTGTAAACAAACGACAAACGCTTGTTAACAAAGCCGAGCTATCTCTACAAAGGAACTAGATACACATCTTTATCTGATGTTATCATTGGTGTTTAAAATGTATTCAATTGTTTATTAGTACAGTCTGTTGTAATATAAAGTAGGTAAAGTGTACTTCGTTTAAAATACAGATTATCTTATATTTAAATCGCTAAGGAATTTCTGCGCCTGTAGCGTATTTTATAAGACCGTTTGATTCGATTATTGTTAATAGTGTTATCTGCAGATTTACCGAAAATTATGCATTTTCTTGGAAACACTTGTTTTGGAATGCATCCACGAAGACAACCATTAAACATAATTTATAACGGTTGTTTTAAATTACTTTGAGAATTTATAACACCTGTTTTAACATATTTTAACATTACAGTACCAGAGGGCTCTGCCACGTTCTAGCTTCGATCCAACCTTCGTGGCGAACCACATGCAAAGAAATTATTGTATACGCTAATATTTTCACGGAGATTACGATTGATTAGGACAGAGGCACTTGGATAAGGATAGGGTGATTGATAGGATAGTGGTGTCCTGGTCATGCATGCTCATTAGGTCATGCATGCTACAGTTTTTTCTCTTTATTTTTACTCAAGAATAACGTTTCTTCCAAAAAAGCTTCGTTTTCCATATATCCGCCTTTTTTTATATAGTTCATATCTAGAGAACGGTTTGACCGATTGAGTTCAAACTTGACATGACGTTTAACCTAACAACGATCTATGTTAAGATCTTTTTGAAGTTGTTCATCAAACCACTTTTACTCCTTAATATGTATTACACTATTTTCTTGTAATAACAGCATACGTACCCACAATACTGTTGTGTTTACTGTGTTGGTGTAGGATGGCGGGTTGAACAAACCAATCATTACACATAACTTAACTATCCTTCATCCGATAGTTTTGATAGTTACACAATCCGATAAGTAATTAAAAGGGTTACTAAAAAGGTGTCTTGAAATGTTTGTTAAATATACGGTTTCGGGACAATTTAGGTTTGAAAATTTTAATCAGTCGCCATTTTGAAACGTATGATTGGATATAACTGTTTATTTTGTTTAATACATACACATTGTTAGGTTAAACGTCATGCCAAGTTTGAACTAAATCGGTCCAACCGTTGTCTAGAAAATAATTATTTTGTTAAAGAAACAAAATTGCGGATCTCTGGAAAATGAAGCCTTTAAAAAGGCTCACCGAAGTTTGGCACTTTACTTACGGGGCATCTTGTATATGTGTTTTTTTCTACTAATGCAATAACTGGGGTAAAAATCATCAGATCTTCATGACAATTTGAGAAAATATGTACTATAAATACATGATTCAATTTTTCAAAACAATTTTAACATTTGTACGGCCACAACTGGCCAATTTTGATACAAATTTAAACGCTGTCCATTTAGTGAAAAATGGTTGTAGGTTCAATTTCTTTTCAGTGTAAAGTGTAGGTTTTTAGTACTTTTTTGTGAACATATTTTGGAATCTGTTTATCAAGTTAAAATGTCGTTTTTGATATAACAAAAAATCTCACTTTTTACATTTTGTCTTATACGTAACGTGTTTGATGGCAGATTTTCGGTGTGTATTCTGTGTCATCACCGTTTCTGTAGGCGTACCGCGTCCAAGAACTTTTGCGGGCGGTAAATCAGATTATACCGTCATGCTCTACTATAGTACACATGTGTATATAGCAGAGTATATAGTTTACTTGGTAATACCTCTGAAATAGACTTTGTGCTTCCTCATATCGTAAGTTGTTTTAAAATAGTTTACTTGGTAATATTTCTGAAATGTACATTGAGCTTTCTCATTTCGTAAATTGTGTTGAAATAGTTTAATTGGTAATACCTCTGAAATGGACATTGTGCCTCCTCATTTTTTAAGTTGTGTTAACATAGTTTACTTGGTAATACCTCTGAAGTGGACATTGTGCTTCCTCATTTTGTAAACTGTGTTAAAATACCGATAGTGGTCTGTATATGACTTTTAGGTGGTTTCTCGTCACAGTTGAATTTCTCTGGATAAAAAATTAAATTAAATTTTACTCCTAAAGCTTGCCAACACAAATGCTTTGGGGTCACACAGTTTGATTCTAATGACTTAAATAATACAAATTGTATAGGTTTCTGGTAATTGGAAATACACAAGTCAAAACGAAGCATTGGTTAGAAGAAAGAGACATTTTTGTTGCCCTTTACTTGAATACAGACAAATTCTCAAAGAATTATACATTTTGTGGTGCCTTAAAACCGGCATTTCAAATGTTATTACGTTTTGAAGTTGAATATGTTGAATTGGGATCTTTTTTCAGTTTCACAAACATACTCTAATACATCATCGGACACGAGTATGAGATGTGTTACAGTAGAACGTCAATAATCCGAAACGTCAAAAATCCGAACGCATTCCGAGGCAGCCCCTGTAAAAATTTTGTTTTCGCAAATTCCAATTATTGCGTCGTTAAAAATTTCACAAAAATCTTCATCGCAGTTTGACATTTTTATCTCTTTTTATCTTTTTTATAAACACTTCTTAATACTTGCTCTCACACGCCTTCACAGCAGACTGGCTGTCAGTATTTTCACTGTCACGCTCATAAGCTGTTTTAGCGCTAGCAGTAAACAAACAGCGTAAACATACAGAAAGTTCATTCATTTCTCTTTGTGTAATCATTATAACAGTGTGTCGTACATACAGTAGTGTACTATATAGTATTTTTTAAATTTTTCGTTTGTGTTAACTATAATTTACAAGTGAACTTTTAATTATGTACTGTAATTGAGAGTTACAAGTGAAATCATGTTTGCCCTACTGTGTACGTGCAGATTCTTCTAAATCGTAATATGTAAGTAGTCTTACAATTACATTACTGCTTGTACTGTTTAACCACTTTAATCGATTAAAGTGCTTATATTTTAGCCTAAATGGCATTTTCTTAGTTGTTTTCAAAAATTCGAACAAATTGATAATCCGAACCCCCCTCGGTCCCAATTAGTTCGGATTTTCGACGCTCTACTGTACTTTCAAGGTTTTAACTCATAACAAATCACACTAAGACTGAAGCAAGAGGAGTTGAAGAATCGCAATATTTGCGGAATGTTTGCAAACGAGTGTTCTCCGACAATTGGACAGTTTTTGCAAGAAACTCGGCAAAGAATACGTTCCGCTTGATCAGATGGCTTCACAATAACAGCTGATAGTTCTCTGCCTTCCTAGAGAATAACTGTTCCTCCGGAAAGAGAAGACCTGAATCAACTTTAGTTTAAAACTGTACATTTTAATTCAACCCAAGAGGCATTTACAGCCACACACAACTGAGCCACACATAACTGAGACGTTAGACTATCTTTGACTATTTGTGGGGTACCAATTTGAATGCCACCAATTAATTTTGTAGGGTTATATATCCGACTGACTATGATATTACTTTTCGTAGAGGACAAATCAATGTTTACAAACATGTAAATAATTTTAGAAAATGTATTCAAGTATAATAAATAAAATATATAACATAAATCCGAAAACTAGAAAAATCTGTTTATTCGTGATTGTTTTTAACAATTGGCCAATATAAGTTCCCAACATTCGAACGACTTTATTAGGATGTTTACTGAGTAGACTGCTGTAGCAATTCTTAATTATTCTTAAAAAAACGTTAATGTGTGCGGTCGTTGGACCCTCGTCAGGAACGAAGTTTATCACAACTTTTCTTCAATTCTTTTACCAGCCTTAACGGACAAATAATTTTAATCTTTCAACTGCCGTTTATTATTAGATTGTTTTTTACACAAATATTTACTGTTTCCAAACGTTTAATGTTATTATAATAAAGGTGTAGAATTAATTATAATATCAAAGCTAAAATGGTAAACACAGTTAAATGTTCATTCATTGTGAATACATTCAATCTATCTATATAAAAGCGAAACGGCACTGATTCATTCATTCATCAGCAGAACTAAAAATCTACTGAACCAAATGAGTTCAAATTTGGCATGCATCTTCAGTTGGACCTTTAGACGCGCACTAAGAACGGATTTTGAAAACATCCCAAAGATACGCCCAATATTCGCGTTTTTCTAGCGATTTTTTGCGTTTTCTCAGCTTTTTCGAGAACTAATTGGCAGAAAATGTTGAAATTTGGTACTTAGGTTCGTTTAAGGCCTAAAAGTAGTCTGTTAAAAAATGTTTGAGATTCTCCCAAAATTACGCCAGAAATAGGCGTTTTTGCATTTTCCTTGCGTTTTCAATGCGTTTTTGATCATCCTCAAATTACGCCTGATATTGACGTTTTCCCAGTTATTCTTAGCGTTTTTGAGGCGTTTATTCATGTGTTAGCAGAACGACTGAATAGTATACAATAAACTGTTTTAATTTGTGGGTAGGTAAGCAGTGAGCGGAACCCTCTAATCTATTTATATACAAGCGAAATACCACTCACTCACTCATCACGATTTCTAAAAACTACCGAACGGATTGAAATGAATTTTTGTATGTAGCTTCCTCTAGGGCCATAGGTGCTCACTAAAAAAGGGTTTGAAAAAATTCGAAATTTTAGGGGGGGGGATCAATGTTATTAAAAAAAGATTTCTTCAAAACTACCGAACGGATTGGAATGAAATTTAGTATGTAGCTTCCTCTAGGGCCATAGGTGCTTACTAAGAAAGGGTTTGAAAAAATTCAAAATTTTAGGGGGGTTTGGGGGATCAAAGTTATTAAATCACGATTTCTTCAAAACTACCCAACGGATTAGAATGAAATTTGGTATGTAGCTTCCTCTAGGGCCATAAGTGTTCACTAAAAAAGGGTTTTAAAAATTGGAAATTTTAGGGGGGTTTGGGGGGGTAAAAATTACTAAATCACGATTTCTCAAAAATTACCGAACAGATTGGATGGAAATTTGGTATGTATCTTCCTCTAGGGTCTTAGGTGCTCTCTAAGAAAGGGTTTAAAAAAATTCGAAATTTTAGGCGGGGTTTGGGGGATCAAAGTTATTAAATCACGATTTCTTCAAAACTACCGAAAGGATTGGAATGAAATATGATATGTAGCTTCCTCTAGGACCATAGGTGCTCACTAAGAAAGGGTATGAAAAATTTCGAAATTTTAGGAGGGGTTTGGGGGGATCAAAGTTACTAAAATCATAATTTCGGATCTTTTATTATTATGACAATAGTGCTTTTATTATTTAAGATCTATATATACATATAAGCCAAATACCACTCACTGACTGAACACTTATAAAGAATACAATTACGTTAAAAAGACTGAAAATACTAACCACCACGAGCAACGCCGTACGGGTCAGCTAGTAAACATATAATGTTGGTTCATCAGTCAAGGCCTAACCTAAAATTATTGTGAGTATGTTAAATTAATTTTACCTGTCTTAACGGCAACATACATACAATAATTACAGGTTAGGCCTAGACTTAAAATTACTTTCTAGGCCTAACCAAAATTTCAGCGCTTGACGATAACATCTGAACTACGTCTCTTGATTGTCTCTTAATTTAAATTGATGAAACAAAACACATGTTTCTTGAATGTATTTACATTCATTGCCATAGCAACCAATTTGGTAACGCTTTTTCGTTACTAGAATTCATATTTGTCATTGCCATAGCAACCTAATAACACTGGTTTCGTTACGCGTTACATTTTCTATTTGTTAACTCCTACCGCAATAATTTCAAAATGTGCAGTGAATTGAGAAAATTAGTGAAAATGAGTTACTAAAATGACTTCAAATTTACGTTGCTGCTAAAAGTCGAGAAGAAACCTATCGATATTCGCCAACTCGACCTTGGACCAACAAACAATTAAACCCAGAAGGTAAGCACGCTCGGTATCGGCGGACGAATATTGATGGTCATACTTAGCGACTGAAGAATCGCAAATGGACCGACCTTCGACCCGTTTTGTTATTTGTTAGTCTCGCATCGCATCCGGCTCTGGGCGGATTTATTATCGAACGCCTCCGAAATAAATCCAAAACTGAAAGCAATTGCGTCATCCGAATTGGTGCAAAATAGTTGCTAATGCCCTCACTGCAGGATATCACGAGTGACCTTCGGCACGCGTTGAAACGTAATTGTATCGTGAGGATATATTTGGTTACTTAAATAATCGATTTGCCTTGTTTGGATTTGTTTTTTGTTCCTAATGTTTTGTTATCGTTCAGATATAGTGTAGAGAAATACATTGTAGAACAAAGTTAGTGTTAAAAACTTCGGAAAATGGTTATATGGGTCAAAATAAATAGAAAATCAAGAATAATATTTTTTCGAAAAATGCTTCATTTTCTAAATATCTGCCATTTTGTTTCTTTTACTAAATAATTAATATCTAGGAAACGGTTTAACCGATTGAGTTCGAACTTGGCATGAAGTTTAACCTAACAATAATCTATCTTATGAAAAATAAGCGATTATATCCAATCATGCGCTTTAAAATGGCGGCTGTTTGAAAATTTCAGACCTTAATTACTCAAAAACCGTACATTTTAACAAACAATGTCAAGGTACGTTTTTTGTAACCCTTTTAATACTTTATCGGATGATTTAACTTTAAAACAATCGGATGAAGAATAATAGTTAAGTTAAAGATAATGACAGCAAATGTACATACAATATTGTAGTATTTACTGTGTTGGTATAGGATGCCGGGTTGAAACCAATTATTGCACATAACTTAGCTTTATTCTTCATTCGATTGTTTTAACAGTTACACCAACCGATAGGGAATCAAAAGTGCTACAAAAAAAGTGTTTTTGACATTTTTTTGTTAAAATTTACGGGTTTTCAGTAATTTAGATTGGAAATATTAAAACAGCCGCCATTTTGAAATGCATGATTGGATATAATCGCTTATTTTTCTTAAGATAGAGCGTTGTTAGGTTAAACGTCATGCCAAGTTTGAACTAAATCGGTTTAACCGTTCTCTAGATATTCATTATTTAGTAAAAGAAACAAAATGGCTGATATTTTGAAAATGAAGCGTTTTTTGAAAAAATATTATTCATGATTTTCTATTTATTTTGACCCATAGAATCATTTCCCGAAGTTTTTAACACTAACTTTGTTCCACCCTGTATATGTGTACCTAAAAAATAATTTTATACATTTTATATATATAGTGGGTTTTTGAATACGGTACTTACAACTTATTATTCAAAAGACGGGAGGAAAGAGGTATACAAAATCTGTTCTAAGGATATGTAGTCATCTTGAGGAGAAACACATCCTTCCACTCCCACTACCCATTACACAATTCATAATGAACTCACAAAAACTTGTAATGCCTCAAATTAAAGAACTTTAATTTATCTCGTAAGGATATAAACAATTTCCTAACCATTACTATTGATACATGGTTTTAAAGCGTTAACGTTAATGTAACTTATTATAATATAGATGTTTAAAAAATAAACTCAAAGTAAACAAACTTATTGAAGTTATAAAAATGCCCCTCTACTTCTACCGTCAAACATTGTGTTAGTGTTGTCGCACTCAACAAATCTTCTAAAATGGAGTCTTCAATACTTTCTGTATTTAACCACAGACTAACTCTGCATGGGGTAGGTAAAAAGCTTTTCTTCCACTCTAGTGCACCACAAAATAAAAGCTGCCAACACCTCAGTTTTTAACAAATAATTATGACTTCTTTAATTAAAAGTTATTGTTATAATTAAAGATAAATATCACATGTGCATACAATATTGTTGTGTTTACTTTTTTGGCATAAAATGCCGGGTTGAACAAACCAATTTTACACGTAACTTAACTACTACCCTTCATACGATTGTTTTGACACTGAGACCATCCGATAGGGAATCAAAAGGGTTACAAAAGAGGTATCTTGAAATTGTTTGTTAAAATGTACGGTTTTTGTGTAATTTAGGTTTGAAATTTTCAAATAGCCGCCATTTTGAAACGCAATACTGGATATCATCGCTTATTTTTCTTGAGACAGATCATTGTTAGGTTAAACTTCGTGCCAAATTTGAACTCAATCAGTCAAACGATTCTCTAGATATGAATTATTTTGTAAAAAACACAAAATGGCGGATATCTGGGAAACGAAGCGTTTTCGGGCTTATGTTTATATGAACTTTTTTTGTTATTTTTAGCTATAAAATAAGCTACCGAGACATTGCAGTACAGTTCTGTGATTGATATATGTACCAGTTAGTTCTCTTGCTATATTAAAAAAAGTTAAATAGCAACTCCCCTAGACTTTTAGTTCTGTTTAATTTGGTGACAACAATTAAACAACAGTTTGAACAGTGACAATCAACAGTTGTATTATGGTTTCAAGAGAAACAACTGGCACACTTATATCAATCGTCCTGTATATTTTTGTAATATAATATTATAAAAAATGACTCATTTCAAAGCATATGAGGTATCGACTAATAATTATTTTTCCTTTGTTTCAGGTAAGCCTTCTATGTTATATTTTTTTGGCACCAAAGTAAGTATTAAATGAAATATTTCTTTATTCATAAGAATGTCCTCACTTGACTCACCGTGTGGTATGCGATTCAACCCTTCGCAAGACGCAGTGTTTGAAAGCATCAATCACAGTTGGGTACAGATAGCGCCAATTAGGATGGAGCGCGAAGTGGGGGTGTGCAAGTCTTCTACGCCGGCTCCCACCACATTTCCCCTCTCGCGGCGGAGTACAGTCAGAGCCGCCTGCCCTACCTAATTCATGTCTGCTATATGTAGTCGTGTTGATTGCATATATGCAGTCACGTTTTGGTGGTGACTGTACTAAAGACTCACAGTCGAGTAGGAGGGGGCAAGACGTTACAGCGCATGCTCAAGTGACGCTTCACGCTAATTGGCACTACTGTATCTGTATGTCCCTCTTGGCCATAACCTCTAACTGTCTATTTAGTTCAAAATGTCCTGTCAGAATACCTACCACTATCCCACGTTATTTTTTCATCAGGTCCTTCCAGAAAGATCTTTGTTTTAAACCGTCATTCTCTCTCAACGTATATCGGCGCTCCTCTCAACTATTTTCTGATCAAAGGTTTACCGAAACCAGGATGGCAGGTTTAGGACGAACAGAAGTGGATGATCCTTCCCTTGCCAGCTCTTTCACTTCTTTGCTGTCCAGGGTTTTGATCAAATTTTTCTCTCTTACCTTTGCTAATTCTTTCAATATGGATGTCTCTACACTCACCTTTAGGTGTCTTTAAAGCAATACCTCTGAACAGAACGATATTCCTCTTATACGGTGCAGCTACCTCATCTAGTCTGGTAGACTTCATTGGCCTATAGACCCTATATACTCTACCCAATAGTACTCGTTGTAATGGTACTTTTGTAAATACATGTTCTCTGAAGTCAAAGATACGGCACATGTCGTGACATTTAGCTGACTTTTTGGGGGTCATACGTCTTACAACTAATATGATAAACTGACCGACAGATGAGAGATCATTAAAAACTCATTGTTTAACTAGAGCCCATCTTATGTATACGCCTAACCAAACCGTATTCTTGGATGACATCTTCTCCCCACCTAACCTAACCCAAATAAGGTAAATACTACCAACTCAATTTAACCCTCATCGTAACCTAAAATTGACTCACTTATAGTTTACTATAGTAAAAATAAATTGCCTCCATAAATCAGTCGAAAGTAAAGACTGACATTTAACGGCCCCACGTGTTTACATAAATTAAAATAAACTGTTAACTCGATTTAATAATAATAATTAACGTAAATATAGATCGTGGCCATCGGTAATGCGTCTTCCTAGGCGGACAGCTTAGTGCGCATGCTTGACCTGTGTACATAACTGCGGTGCAAATTGCTAATATACTGGGTCACGGATTGGTCTTTGCTGGTGTTTGATCTGTTTTCTAACGAGTTTATTGAAAGTGCATTGCACTACATATTTCAGCAAGTTGAACGGGCTAGTGTAAAAACTACAAACATCAGGGTTAACTTCTTCGTAAATGAGAGAAGGGTTTGACTGTTTAAAGCAATGAATGGATTATAAAGGTCAGACTCCACTCTTGCACTGAAACATCCAGGGCCCCGAATGGAGGTAGGGCACTGCTGTTGCCGTGGTAACGAGGCCCGTGTGTCATGGGCCCGCAAAGAAGCGAAACGAAAGTTGAAATGATATTGTTTTAAATAAAAAAAATTTACAGACTGGCAACTATGTTTATTAACTTTTTATCGTGTAAAATAAAAATGTGTAATGTGTTAAACTGTAAATCAAACGAAAGAATGCAATAATAACAAGCACGAAATAACTTTATTCTTTCAAACATATACCAGTTACAATTAAAATAAACCATTCAATAATATTTATTTAGACCAAATTTACACTATTAATTCCAGTATCCTATTACTTTAAATGAACAATTCTTGTATCTATATTTTGTATCTGTCGCGGATCTTGAAAACGGCTCTAACGATTTTGATAAAAATTTGCATACAGGGGTATTTGACGTCAAGAATTGAATGCGCTAGGTCTTATGTCTTCAAAAACAAGCATAAAGTCTGAAAAATGCGCATACAATTTAAAATCTGAACTTATTTTTATACCACCTTTCATGTCACTTAGAAGGCGAATAGGTACAGGTTCTTTTTATATCTCCTTCAAAGTCACTAAATATTCGAATGGATACATTATAGATACAATCCAGATGTTAAAAATACTGAACGATGCTCGGTCACCCAAGTACAAACGAGCCAAAGATTAGCGAGAGTCTTTAGAGTCTTTTCCAACTGCGACCTAAGCGAAGCAGACATCTGAGGCCGTAGGCCGAGGTGGGGTTGGAACGCGAAGCGTCCAGGGACAGAACAACTAGTTTTATATAAAATGAGTAATTACATGTACAATTTAATTTGATTCTAAAATAATATTTTTTAAAGGTTTCCTCCTACGAGCGCCCTGTCAAACGAGCGCCATGTCCATCTAGCGCCCATTCTCGAGTTGACGAGGGTCAGAGAGGGGTTGACAGGTCTAGGAGCTTTCCAACGAGCGCCGCATTTCTGTGTCACTCCCTTCGACCACCTGTACTTCTTGTAGTATTTACTTCTGACCTAAATATGAATCCCCTAAATCAGCTACAAATGTTATAAAACCCTAAATTAAACGTAATATAAGCATGCGTATACCATGTGCGATGATTCGTGACAGGCCCACCTTGATTTAGAGG
>JAGFPH010000339.1:213569-225485 GCA_018207615.1 Philaenus spumarius | reverse complement strand
CCTAATGTGAAACGCTCCTAATGTGAAACACACCTAATGTGAAACGCTCCTAATGTGAAACGCACCTAATGTGAAACGCTCCTAATGTGAAATTCTCCTAATGTGAAACACTCCTAATGTGAAACGCTCTATTCCGTCTGTATGAAAAACGATTTGGTCTTGCCGATATTCGAACAGCAGAGTCCATCACCGTAGACTAACGCCTTATCTGGTTAGGCCACAAACGCATTGCTAGTTTAGTATATTTGAGTAGGGTATATAAGTGTATCAGATTGTCCTACGTCATAGGCTTAATCTGTTAATGTTAATACAATGTATAGTTTAAAATTAGTAATATACCTCAAAAATTCACACTGTGCTTCCTCATTCCGTAAGTTGTGTTAAAAAATGAACATTGTGCTTCCTCATTTCGTAAGTTGCGTTAATTAAAAACATTACACTTCTCTCGTGCGGTCTTAAGCACGCAATTACATTTTTTACTCACATGTATACAAGGTCCTAGATAATGTAAAATAACATGCTTGATATAAAATTGTGTTTAAAAATGGAAGCCATTGAAACTTAACATTTTTGTAAACCTGTTTGATTTCCTATTGAATAATATAGCTGTCAAATCTATCGGATTAAGGATATCAGTAAAAAGCGTCCAACTTAACTATTTGGTCATGCAAATTAATTATTGCGTACACTTATTTGCTATTAATATTGAGCCCGTCAAACTGACGGACTCGGTTTTACAGTTATTCTCTGTTTTGATAATTTTGATAGAAAATTGATGATAAACAAAAGAAAGAGAGAATATGTCTTTTCTATTAGTATTATTTGTTTGCTTATCGCCTTTACTTTATGCCAGTTGAAATAATTCAGGGAAGCACAGTATTCAATACACTTTACAAACACATTTCATATTTATAATTTAAAGGAGAAAAGTGTACATTTAATGAAACTAATTTACATTAATATTTACAGACTTTTAAGGCGCTCCGAAGCACCTAAACTTTTATTTCTTGAATTTTTTTCTTTTTTATTGCTTATTATTGCCCTTTTATTTAGCTTTAAAACAAGCCTAAATTTATTATTATATCTCAACTCTAAGTGGGTGAAAATACGTTTTTGCTACGTATGTCGCATGAGAATAAGATAAATTTTGCATCATATTTTTAATAATTTGATATGATTTATCCAATTCGAAAATAATTAAAACTGCGCATACGGTGGGAATTTTCATTTTGGTAGGGATATTTAGCTTTTTCTGTAGTGCCTAACCTGATTATACAGTCTTTGATGATATTCAGCCGATTCCAACCCTGCATATGGGGCTAGTATGTATTAAATGGGTAAGTAAAACTTTAAACATGTTTTCCGGAAATCATATATTTTATTCGCAAAAGGAACATTTTATCAAAATCTATCTAACATAATGATGTGAAATTTTCAGGTGTTGTTTAATGGAGTATCCTACATGTTTAAAAGAGAGCATTTTGTAATATAAGTGATCATTTCTAAGTTATGACTGAGAAATATGGCAGAAACTGGTCAAAATTTTATAAAAATAATGACAAAATGTATTCAAATGCGTGTATTGCAAAACCCCCAAGTTAAATTTTGTATTTAAACAGTACTAACACATTGATAAAATTTTACTAATTTTGATCTAGTAGTTTCTGAGAAAATGTTCCTTAAATATTGTATTTTTAATATTTCCGAGGTAGGGCGCTCCGGAGCCCCTTAAAAAGTTTATTTAATTTTCGTATAGGTCCATAAGTAAATAAGAAAATATCTACCATGGTAATTTAGCCAGTTATATGAAGTTGAAAAGAAAAGATAAGCTTTATCAGCTATTAACTAATGCTTGATGATTGCTTATTGAATGTTGTGTAAACAACATTTACGTTATTTTACTCCTAGAGGTTTTTATTTCGCGTATGTTGCCACTGTCTATTGCCATACACAAATAGGCTTAACGACAGAAGCGTTATTGAATTTTAACACCATTCAAAGTTTCATCTCAATCGGTTTTCAGCGTATACTTTGATTAATTTGCATCTTAGTTAATCCGTGATTAACATTGTACGTTTCGTTTCCACAACTCGTGAAGACAGCCTGACTTTATAATCCGGAAATCGTTAAAGTCTCCGCGTCCAGTAATGACGATGTATAATTGCTGCTGGTTAGAGTCAGTTAATGCTCGCTCGGACGCTCACAGAAACAGTATATTTATAAACTCATACCAGAGCTGAATGGAAATAGGTATAGGTTCTGTCGGAATTGAAAATACTTGATATCATATATTTAGACAAAGACTTGATAAGAAAAGTAGATGGTTTTTTTGAAGGTCGAAGAAAGTTATCATGGTACAGATTCCGGAATATTTTCCCTTTTGGTTTCTAGAACTCAATTGAAAATGTATTTGTATATTTAAATATATATATTATCACTTGTTTTATGTACACGATAAGTGTCTTACTGTCGCACAAATTACTTGCAGACTTACATAGAAAAGGAGAATCTCGTTTAGTGGCTAAAATTTGACCAAGAGGTAGACAATTATTTTAAACTGAGAAATATTAAAACCTCCCTTAAAATAAAAAACATTGCCGTTTAAAACTATTTTACCTGCTAATAGTTTACCAACAACTTTGTTTGAAAAGTGTTTTATAAACACCAACCGTTAGCTCAAGAGGATGACGAAATAAGGGTTTAAGCAAAAAATGCATAACTCTCTTAGTTGACATAGTGTCAAATGCATTCACTGTTATTAAAAACTTCCATCTAAAACCAGTTTCTGCAAAGGGGGACCAAAGAGGGGTCGCAGAACTAACAATTCATTATTTCATTAGTAGACATTATAAATATTGTGACCGTTCCTAATTGCTGTAAATATTAGCAAATCTTTGAAATTATAATTGTTCCTATTACTGCAAACCATAGCGCAGAGGTTGACTAAATGTGTTTTGTGCTTATTTAATGCAAGTAAATGTTACCAAAATGTTTTATGGAACTTCATAATATACCGGCACCGTAAGGCTGAGACGAGAAAAACTGAACAATCGCTATCACTTAGTTAATATGAATACTATTGCTATTATAGAGTTTATAGCTATTATAAGGTTTATGGCTATTATACAGTTTATTGCTATTACAACGTTTATAGCTATTATACAGTTTATAGCTATTATACAGTTTATTGCTATTACAACGTTTATAGCTATTATACAGTTTATTGCTATTACAACGTTGTAGCTATTATACAGTTTATAGCTATTATACAGTTTATTGATATTACAACGTTTATAGCTATTATACAGTTTATAAATATTATATAGTTTATAGCTATTATACAGTTTATAGCTATTATACAGTTTATTGCTTTTACAACGTTTATAGCTATTATACAGTTTATAGCTTCTATACAGTTTATAGCTATTACACAGTTTATTGCTATTACAACGTTTATAGCTATTATACAGTTTATAGCTATTAGACAGTTTATTGCTATTACAACGTTTATAGCTATTATACAGTTTATAGCTATTAGACAGTTTATTGCTATTACAACGTTTATAGCTATTACAACGTTTATAGCCATTATACAGTTTGTAGCTATTATACAGTTTATAGCTATTAGACAGTTTATTACTATTACAACGTTTATAACTATTATACAGTTTATAGCTATTATACAGTTTATAGCTATGACACAGTTTATAGCTATTATACAGTTTTTGGCTATAACAACGTTTATAGCTGTTATAGGCTAACTCCTAAGAGCAGCACCAAAAATGTTTTTGGTTGGTTTTTCATAACTACGACCTTTACCTCAAAGGATAAAAAAGGGGTTAAGGAAGTAAAAATATTTTGAGATTTCGTACTATAGTGACAATTTTGTTGGAACTTTATTAAAAAAATAATAATAAATTATATTATTCTGCACCTTACAGCCCAACTCGTTCCCCCAAAAACGATCGAAACATAAAATAACATAAAAGCACCCGGTTCAAATCCGAGTGGGCGGTTTTCGTGGGGGCATCTTCTGATCCAAGGCGGACGGTCGGGATGTAAACTTACGAATGGCAGTCCATAATCCGAGAACCCAAGGTCGAGGTGCTGCGAGCGGAACAACGCAGCGCGAGAGCCGGTGGTGGTGGCTGAGGTGTAAACAAATCCTACTAATATATTTCGTACACGTAGGCACCTTCGCGAGCAGACCGATTTCCCAAATATTTGGATGAAACCCTAAAACATGTTTAATTTTGTAAATTCGCTAAACTCACGTCAGCTGTGCAGTCAGCTGTGCAGAATTATTATATTTGTTTTCTTTCTTGCATTGCAAATCAAAAAGTAAAATGTTTGCTTAGGATAAACGGTATTTGTAATGATATTGTGTAAATGTAATTTTGCTCTGTTATGTTAGTTTGTAATAACTGTTTAGGAGGGCAAACCAGTTAATCTGAATTCAGTTTTAATAATACAAAAATATAGGGTATATTTTTTAGCGAATTTAGGAAAAACATATAGGCATAGTAGACGAGATAAAATAAATAAAAACAGTATTATTTAATCATCAACGAACGAACTATTTCCATGCGAGTGGCCGAGCAAGAAAGAAAGTCCACAATTTATAACGTAAATTAATTCCAACGAACTAAAGTGCATCAACTGCGAGTTTAACTATCGGTAACATTATAAAAACTTGACGGCAGCACCGACTAATCAATTTACTTTATAACCTGTTATCATAATGAATGCATCGGAACCATACGCCACGCTAGTTGATAGCAGGAAGTAGTGCGTACCGTACGACGGACCACATCGAGGAAGTTCATAACTGCAAAATATGATTGTAATATTTTACATACTCTATGTTACTCCCTTTAACTTTACGGCGCCCTGGGTGGTAAAAGATATAAACTAAGTCGGGCACGGCATGTAAGCATGCAAGTAAGGCGAAACTTTCTTCAGATATATTGCGTTCAGACGCATTTAATTAAAAACTGTTTTTTTCCAATTGAAATTTATGTGTTATTTCACTATCGGTCGTGCTCGAATTAACTGCGTTAAAAATAAGAAAGTGATCTCAATCCTATCAGTTTCAAAAAATGCTATTAGTCCATTCAAAAATACATAGCTCATCTTATTTAAGATTTTCGTTAGTACAGTACAGAAAAGAACATGAATAATTGGTCCTTCAGCCCATGGACTTCAGCAATAGACTTCGTCACATACAGGCTTAATTTAGTAATCAACTCCTATAAAAGCGAGTGTACGTCTAATATAATATTATAACAGTGAGTAACAATATAATATAACAGCTGGTTTCACCCATCATCTGTACACAAACAAAAGCTAGCGTAGATTAAACTTTGGGGTTATGTTTACAACTTCAATCAATATAAGTCTTGTGAAGCTGATTTTTTTAAATATGAGTTAAAGAACTAAATTAGGCTATAATACGTTATAAGATTTGCTTTGAGGTTATAAAATTAATATGAAAACAACCTTTTATTGTCAATATATTTATTTATACAAGTATAAAGAAGATATATCCATTCGTTTAATTTCGGAATCATTCCTACATCTTCGTATAACATATAAACATATTCAATTATTAATTTCTTCATTATATTATTAATAACTTCTAAATTATTTAATCTATAAATATGAAATTAGAAAGCAACGAAAAGTTAATATTTTTATCTTTATTTAGATAAATAGTAATGAATATAAATGCAAAATTATAACAAATACTTCTACAGTTTTATAATCTTTATAATTATGCACATTTACCGAGTTAATATTCCCCCTTCAGCATAGGTAGGAAGGACTAGATTAAATCTGTTGTTTTTATATAGTATTTTTTTAATGATGTATTTCTAAAGTGTATTTAATTTTTCACGGGGGCTTACTAGTTAAATTTTAAAACTAACATAACAGACAACCTGTGGTTACTCAATAATAATTCCACAATTTAAATATTCCTTCAAGTTATACAATGGGTGCACTGTCAGCCAACCATAAAATATTTAATACAAATCATTATTTGACAAGCTTTGAAATGTGGCAAGCAGTTTGTTGAGTTGATTCCTAAAATTATATGATAATTCATTGATTTATTTAATATATGTCTTGGATGTTCAATTCAATTCAATTTATTTTTATTTCCTTAAATATAATACAGAAAAAATGTATAATAATATCACGGAATTTGTGCCCACATAGGCTTAGCCTGTGCGTAGGCACGAGTCGCATCTAAAAATCTAAGTTACAAAAAGGAAGACATAATATATTTATTGATCTATATTAAAGTTTTATAATATAAAAACAATAGAGGTAGAGTAGAGTGGGAAGTGCCAAACGGAGGAATCCAAGACCATATCGGACCAAAACAACCCGGGTCAACAAATAGTTACTGCTTCAACACACGAGAATCAATAATAGCGAGAGAGATAAGGTAGTACAATAAACAAGGGTAAATATATTTGCTACCTGTAGATGGATACAATGACATTCTCAGTACCGTCCCTTCCCAATTCCAGAAGCCAATTTGTAATATGTTTCTTAAATGTCTGAAATTTAAAGTTATTAAACATACGTAAGTGGTCAGGTAGATTCCTATATAAAACATGAGCTATGTAATATGAATTCGTGACCGAGAAAGTCTTACTTAATTTTGTATTTAAAATTCCAAGTGACTTTGAGCTGCGTGTCAAACGTTGATGATCGGTAATTTCGAAAATATCTCTGTAGTTTTTAAAAATATAAATTGCAAGAGTTTTGACATAAATTTGTCTAAGATTCATAACCTTAAATTCGTCAAAAAGTGTCTCAGTAGAAAAACAACGGCCTTTACGCAATGCAGCTTTAAGTATAGATTTTTGAATTATGTTAAGAGGTTCAAGAATTGTTTTAAAGACATCCCCCCAGGCTATTATTCCCCCCATAAATAATGATTGACAATATGCATAATAAGATAGTTTCAGCTCTTGAAAATTTAGGATTTCACTAAGGTGCTTAAAAACATAGATTAGTTTGCGTGTTTTTTGCTTTACATATTTGACATGTTCAGTCCATTTCATCCGTTTATCAAACATTACTCCAAGATACTTATAACAATCAGTGCTTTCAATATGTTCGCACAAACATACCTTGTTTAGATAATCACCACAAGAATGTAGTTTTAAAGAATTTAGATTTAGATCAGTGCAAGCTCTCAGTGAAATCGGCAGAAATTTAGTTTTAGAAACATTAAGAGTTAACACGTTTTGGTCAAACCACTTTTTTACGGAAGCCAAACCCCTCAATGCCTTTCCCTGTACTTCATCCCAAGTTTCCCCTTCAAATAATATAGCCGTATCATCAGCAAAAAGAAAGAATTTGCCCTCAATATTTAATTTGTTCAAATTGTTTATATAAATCAAGAACAAAAGCGGCCCCAGAGTACTTCCCTGAACCACCCCATAGTTAACAGAACAACTATCACTGTTTACCCCACATATAGAAACAATCTGCTTCCTATTGGACAGGTAGCTTTCAAACCACGAGTAAGACTTTCTTCTACAACCGATTAATTTCAATTTGCGAAGAAATTTCTCCCTGTCAACGGAGTCAAACGCTTTAGCAAGATCCAAAAAAACCACAATGCTACGCCTATTACTGCTAATAACATCATTGATGTTGCTGGTCAAATCAAACAGGGCATCAGATATCCCTCTGTCTCGTCTAAAGCCGTACTGACAACGCGTTAGAATTTTGCGTTTGTTTAAATATGAAATTAGCTGGTCTTTAACGATTTTTTCAATAATTTTTTAAAACACGCTTAATAGAGATATAGGACGATAATTATTTTTTTCCGATTTGTCGTTAGTTTTAAAAAGAGGGAAAACCATAGCAGTTTTATATATATCAGGAAATATTCCTGACTCAATACTTAAGTTTGTTATGTGAAGTAAAGGCTTCATAAACAGATCAATGTTGTCCTTAAGAAGGGACGCTGAGATTCCATCGCAACCAGGTGCAGAGCCACCCCGCAAACTGTTTGCATATCTTATAATGTCGTATTCAGTAACAGTACGTAAGTTGAAATTAGATAAGGTCACGTAGTCTTCGTCCCTTATTATAGGTTCACCACCGGAGTCGATAGATAACGCTAAATTATATCCGACGTTGGAGAAGTACGAATTGAATTCATTAGCAACTTGTTTATATGTGTCTGTGTTTATGTCTGACTGGGAACCTTGCAAATATTGTTTTATTGGAAACCCTTTCTTACTGTTATCGCGACCGCTCAAATCGTTTATAATTTCCCAAATACGTTTCGGATCATTTCTACATTGAGTTAATTGGTCTCTATAATAATTCCGTTTAACTGTCTTTATAATAGTGTTTAGTTGATTTCTATAAGTTTTAAAATAAGCTATAAGGACCGTATTAAATGGTTGCTTCCTTACTAATTTTGCGATTTTATGTCTCTTTCTAATAGATCGAATAAGACCAGTAGTAATCCAAGGTTTTAATTTTTTATTGCGTGATATGAACGATGAAGTACTTTTCGTTCAATCGCGCACAAGCTTCCGAATAAGAGATTCAAAAATTAAAGAACAAACTCGGATATCTTGCGAACAGGTAACAAACGAATCTTTGAAACGTTCAAGCATATTACCAAATCTGATATTATAATTATGAATTAGTCCTCTAATTACATAATTATATAAATAATTCTTTTCATCCATTAAAACACCAAAAATTTACAGCGTGTTTCCTAAATCGGACGCCACAAACTTCTGGAGTGGGTTCCTTACATAAAAATAAAGAAAAAGTTCCAGTAAACATGTGTCCTAAAATGCTTCGTTTTACAGGTATCCGCCATTTTGTTTTCTTTACAAAATAATTCATATCTAAAGAAAAGTTGGACTGATTGAGTTCAAACTTGGCATGCAGTTTAACCTGACAATTATCTATCTCAAGAAAAATAAGCGATTATATCCAAGCATGCATTTCAAAATGGCGGCTGTTTGAAAATGTCAAATTTAAATTACTCAAAACCAGTACATTTTAACAAAAAAAGTGAAGACACCTTTTTTGTAGCCCTTTTGATTCCATATCGGACGGTGTAACAGTCTAATAGGTAAGTTAAAGATAATAACAGCATATTTGTACATCAAGTAATGTAGTGTTTACTGTGTTGGTGTAGGATGCCGGGTTGAACAAACCAAATACACATAACTTCACTATTATCTTTTAAATGAAAAGAGTTGTCAAATAATTCGTCCACGCAGCTGAACCGCTGATGTGAGTTGAGCAAATTTCCAAAATTAAGTTTATAGGCCTATGTTTTAGGGTTTCAACCAACAATTTGGGAAATAGGTCTATTCACGACGGTGCTGAATTGCTGCAAAATTGTTCGCACGCCATTCCGCATGTTGGGAATATCTTCAATACACAATGCATTGCGTGCTTCGCACGCCATTCCGAATATTGGGAATATCTTAAACACACAAAGCATTGCGTGCTTCGCACGCCAACCCCCTTATTGGAAGTATCTTCAAAATACAATGCATTGCGTGCTTCGCACGCCAACCCTGCGGTAAAATCCACCACATGGCTTTGAACCGGGTACTTTTATGGTATATTACGTTTTGTTCGATTTTGGGAGAACCAAGAGAGCTATAAGGTCGTGTAAAAAAACAAAATGTGCAGAATAACATCCTACATTTATATTTGTAGAAAAACTTCTAAAAAAAATTAATTCTCGTAAGAAAAATCTAAAAAAATAGTTACTTCCGGTCAAAAAACGTACTTCCGGTTGTTGGATTTTTTTGGCTAACGAACTCGTCCGAGCGACGTAGACAACCAACATGTGTACCAAATTTGAACCAAATCGGACTTAAAATGCGGCCGCTAGAGTGCGAACACATATATACATATATATATATATATATATAGTTATATGAATTTTAATGACCCCCCAAAACGTGTTCTGGGGACCATGATCGGTGCTCATTTTGCTACTCCCGACCTTGGGTCTCACCATAAGGGCCACTGCAATAGCTCATTCTTCCTATGGAAATTTGCTAATAACACTGGATTCGGAGGATGTAGATTTTTTAAATTTTATAAAACCTTGGTCAAACATATGGCTTGTATTTATAAGGTTACTGGAATTGTCTCTTTGATGATACTCTAGCAGTTTAATATTACTATACTCATTGAGAATAAGCAATGCCACTTGATTAATAAAACGGACTCGGTGAAAAGGATCAACCTTAAGAAGGCTGTCTTTATGCTATTGCATCAGTAAGACTAAAAATATCGATTTTAAGCACTTACGTGTTTACTAATGACGGGCGCCATATGCACACAACGTTCAATTTAACAAGGAACTCCAATTTATAATTAGTAGATGAAATAAACGGTATCAGTTAACTGGCACAAACTTTCTCCCAACTTACTGTAGTCAAAATAATATTGTTTTTAATCATTTTATTTTTTACTACTTTTTAGAACAAAACAAAAAAATAATATTCTACCTACGTCAATCGTATAAAAAAATTATTGTCCCAGGCGGGATTCGATCTCGCGACCTTTGAATTACTGGCCGTGCTCGCTACCGTGGTGCTACCCCATGCGGCCGCCGCCGCGATTCTAGATTGACAACACAAACTTGTTTATTTTTAAACATTTCCCCATAATTATAAAACGCCGAAGTTTTGATAAAAGCGGGTGGTGTCATTTTGTTTGGCATCTTAAGCACTATAAATACTGAAAATTTGATAAAATCGTTAGAGCCGTTTTTGAGAAATTTGCATTTTTGTCGTTTTTTATAGGTTTTTAGGGGTAAATTACCCTTAAAAATTAAAAATTCAAAAAAATGAAAAAATGCCTGGAGATATTAGGGTTTAGTACCTACATAACAAATTTCATGAAAATCGGACCAATAGTGTCCTCTCTGGTCGTGTATACATACAGACAGACTGACAGACAGACAGACACCACTCTAAAAACACTTTTTTGGGTTCAGGGAGCACCAAAACAAAAAATTCCACTTAAAATATTTTTGGGTTCAGGGAGCACCAACACAGATAATTGCACTAAAAATTTTTTTGGGGTTCTGGGAGCACCAAAACAGATAATTCAACTGAAAATTCAAATTCGAACATTTTTACGAAAACAATACTTTCTCCATATACTACGTATAGGGTGGAGAAAGTAAAAAGGAAAACTACAAAATTTTTTTTTTCCAACCATCCAATTCGAAATATCGGCCGTTTGAAACCTTAGATGTTGAAAATATCGAAAACCGTTGGCCAAAATTCATAATCAGTAAAAAGTAGTTCTATTTTAAAATGACAAAAGTTTTAGAATTTTTTATGTAAGTCAAAGGATAACTGAATATAGTGGGCAATCTATTTCAAAATAATTTTTTTCTAGGATAAACTTTTATATTTAAAACAAGTTAAAGACATTAATTTTTCAGTTTTTTTTTACAATAACTCGATTATTTGTTGAATTAAAACAGAATTACAAGTTTTGCAGGACTTTTTTGTCTCTTGAGCATTTTTGTCAATTCAATACATTTTGAGAGATTCAAAACACGTGCAATTAAATATAACAAGATATCAAGGTAAATTAAATATAATATTCGACTCACCGTGACGACGTGAACAACATGACGTTTGCAATCAACAGCTGATACAACACTGATAACAGTTATCTGACCAAGGTTGGCCGTAGCGAGCACATGTCTGACACAGAAAGCCGGCAAATACTAAACCTATGTGATAACAACATATTGTAACGCCTATAGACTTTGCACGACTGTAATAATTAATTTAACACCCATTAACATGATTTGTTCAGCACAGTACCGTAAAGCGTTAATGTCTGGAAGGCGGTTACGTACAGCGCCGTAATCACTTT
>JAGFPH010000339.1:189466-210680 GCA_018207615.1 Philaenus spumarius | reverse complement strand
GGACAAGCTTAAAGGGACATGTTTAAAGGGACATGTTTAAAGGGACATGTTTAAGTTTAAATTAATATTTTTCTTTCATTCCACCAGCAGCCGTGGCGCCTGAGAGTAAAGGGACTCCTCGATCAAAGGCACGATTTGATTGTCTTTTTGCCCTTATAACTTTGTGCTTATGTATTCTTAATTTATGTAACCTTATATGGGGTTTCGCCTTAAAACCAATCAAGTGCAATTTACAATACGCCTCCACACTGTATCGCGGAAGAGATGCCAACCTAAACGCACAAAAACGCTCTAGAAAGTAATGGTAATGTCTAATTATTCCGAATTAATTCAGAACTTAATTATATTACAAGGGTTGAAGACGCTGCGGCGACAAAGTCACAATGATAGAATGAAACCCCGAACCACGAACAGAAGGGACAAAAACAATAACAGAACAAATTAATGAAAAGTTATGTAAGTTATAAGGGTAGTACAATAAACATAATTAACTTGTTCTGTTAATGTTTTTTGTTCCTTCTGTTTGTGGTTCGGGGTTTCATTTAATCAGTTTCCATTTTGCACGGTATATTGATTGACAACGTTTTCCGCTCACTTTAACTGAACACAAATTAAATTAAATAAATACCAGAAAACAAAACCAAATCTTTGAAACTATGAGATTTGTACGTGTATCCAATTGCGTCATTACTCGTTTGATAAATCGATGTTACAATGTTGAAAAGTCTACAATTTAACAATCGATACTAACGCAAATTTAATAAACGGTGCCAGATGACTGCCACCACAGACTATAGAATTACTCCAGACCTCTCACTGCCATAGGAAAAAGGGTGCGGGAAAATTGAGTTAGTTTTGATCCGCTAGAGTTCAGGTGCGTAGCTACTGTAAGTTATTATCAGACCAACGTTGTCAGATCGCACGAGTGATATGGTGGGGGCGAGTGAATCCTGCTGATCAAGGTCACGTCGATGTGACAGGGTCGTGTCCTACTGTTCTACCTTGTGTACTGGTTTCTTGGGTCTGTTTGACTGATTAGAACTTATCTTTATTATTTTAAATATCTGTAGCGTGATAATAATTGATTAGCTATCTCATGAACGTTAACTGTATTTAATTCAATGACAAGTATAGCAATATACATTAAGCACAATATTACAGAAGGTATTGTGATAATATGTAAAATAATAACTGGCAAGTTAATTCCTGCGAAAGTAATTGGTAATATTGTTTATTTTTAGAATACAGTATATAATAAAATACCACACTATCAGACTGTCTAACTGGTTTTCAACAACAAAAAACAGCACTGATGAATTAAAAATATATATAAACAATGCAAATAATAATATGTATACCGGTACGTATTACAATATAATAACTGTATACCTACCATGACAAATTTATTAATAACTGGTACAGGTAAATAATAGGTATATTCAATAGATTACTCATCAGAAAACGGTCACACATAATTTTACTATGAATAAACATTTACACAGGTATCCCGTTCAAGCAATAGTGCTTCTGTACACGTTGGTGAAACAGTTGCTCAAGAACGTATCACTTATTAAAATGAACAACACTATACAATAAGTATGCGTACTTGATTTAGAACAAAACAAAAGCAACATTTCAAATTGTATTATAAACTAAAAAATAAAAACAACAGAGTTCCGTAATAATTGTAAAAGTAACACATCCACAAAGAAACATCAATGTAATCTCTACATGTATATTTTACCTGCACAAAAAAAGTGCACTGTGTTCACTGGTTGAACACATATACTGACACATTTATTATGTATATTTTAACTCAACACTAGCAGCAAATCTATTTTAATTTAATGTACATGGATAAAACTGACATAAACGACACTAAACATTGGCTACTCAATACCCTTCTATTTATTAATAAATTAAACAGTTTGAATAATGATAAGAATAATAATTACAGTAACTGTGCTATTATAAAAACAAACAGAATTTAAAATAGTGAATCCATCTTTGGGACGATAACTTTTGCTTGGAACGGAAAACAATGATTAAAGCCCAATTTCTTACAATATAGGTCTAATTACACATTTACATTCATTTATATATAACTAAAACCTATTCCGTAAACAACCAAAAACAACTCTTGAAATAAATAAATTTTGTGTAAATTATAACAAACAGATAGACAACTTTGCAAAAACCGATATTTGCCTCACGGGACTTTAAAACGGATATTTCCGCAAAAAGTTAAAACAGAGTTTTCACAGAATTTTGAGTCGATTTTGAATAAATTGGGTTTTATAATTTTACTTTTATAACTACCCTTAAAATTCAAACATCGAAAAACCAAACAGAAATATTTCAAATCACACCAAACGTACAGACAGACAGACGAAAAACGTTGCCAGACCTAGTGGCTCTATATATAAAACAATTTTAGAAAAACTAAAAATTTATCAGTTTTTGTGCCGTAGTTTGGCCTACATAACTTTAAATGGACGGGTTTTGTTACTTTTCATTTTACCGTATAATTTAAACGGTAAAACTAGTGAAAAGATGGAACACTTTTTCGCGACTTGGGCTCGTCCGTACAGAACACACGAATTGAAACTACGACTTTTAAATTTTAGCAATTGGTTTTCCCTTACCCAAAAACATTTGAAACGATACCCCTCACAGAATTTTCAAAATGTTAACACAATATTTTCAAAATTTTGATAAAAAAACTTGACCCCGACGCGCTACGACTTTTGAACTCTCAAAATCAGTTTTCCCGTACCCAACAGCATATAAAACGATACCCCACACTGTGTTTTCATAATTTTGACCTATTAATTTCAAAATTTTAACCCAAAAACGTGACCCCGACGCGCTACGACTCACGCTAGAAAGCTCAAAAGCTTTTTAACTCTCTGCAATAAAATTACGAAGATTTTGGAACTATCAGAAGTTTTCTACGACTTCTGTGAGTGCTTATATCGTGTACTTAGGAAAACAGACGCACAAAAAATTACCGCATGATTTCAATACTTCGGCATTCTAATGCGAGCCGAAGTTATTAATAATTGTTATGTACCGGTATTATAAAAGTAGGTTTTAGTCGTAATTCGAATTCAAATAAATGAACCATTGTATGTATTGGAGCTATGAGCCAGTAACCACTGCAACGGCAGAGAGAGCTTTACAGTTTTAAGATGTACCTGAGGAGCACAATGAGATATTCCCGACTCAATGGCCTGGCCTTAGCCAATGTCAAAAGAGAGAGAAATTTAAGTTGAAAATTTAATAAATGAGATTTATCAACAAAAAAAAAAACTAGACGTATGGTAACTGAAAATTGGGAGTGTGGTTGAACATTTAAAAACATTAAATAAGGAACATATTTTTATGTTTGTGATTTAAAAAAAAAATAACATTGCTGTATTTACATTCTCTTGTTTAAAATTAATAAAACATTTTAGATACTACCTGAAAAACAGTAACATGTGTAACAGAGGTTTTTAAATTACTGTATTTATGTGTCAATAATTATAAAGCGCAATGAACCACATTAGTTCTGACTAAGCACAAAGAAATAAGTAAGTAGAATTTATATTTGAAAGTGCTTTTGTGTTGTTTACTGCTTAACTTCTTGGAGCCTGTAACGTTTAGGCACAAATGAAGATGAAGCATTAGTGTAATTACATTATTACTTAATTTCCTTTCTTATATGATTCAGGCCTTTTTGAAAATATTACTTGTAGTTAAATTTAGTCTGTACAGTATCTGCAACAACAGCTGTTATTAAAATATAATTTAATAGTATATTTCATCACTAGGACCGAAAGTGACGCTTTTCGATACGAGATCAAGTTTAACGACTGAGGCGAAGCCGAAGTCGGAAAATGAGCGAGGATATTGAAAGTGGCTATTTTCGATACAGTGTGATGAAAAGAGGTTTTCCTAATAGCTTTGATATGATTTTGGTAGTCTTAAACTGCATTAAAATTACGTTTTTAGAGGATATTTTTTTACAAAATTTTTCCGGGGAAGGGAATCCTAGATCCGCCCCTGGCCAGACCCACTTTTTGTGATTCAGGTTACCTAAAAACTAATATTTTCGCAACAGCAGCAACGTCAATTTCTTGTGATTTTCATGGAAATTACAATTTTGAATAAACTGACTCGATCAAATTTACAACATACACGCCATTAAACTAGTATTATTTATTTTATTTCATTAACTTTAAATCAAAACTACATGAGTAATGTATATTACATTTAACAACACACGCTCACATAATGGTAAGCAATTCTATTCAGTTCAAAATATTTTGTCTACTTTGAATAAAATAATATATTGATTAATTCAAGTGCATAACATTGTACGCGTGGATTAAACTAAATAATTATATAGTATATTAAAGGCAAATGTTGCATAATAACGATAAATGACATTACTTTAGAAACAGAAAGGAGCGGTTAGAATATTTTGCTATTAGGCCTACATTAGTTTAATGTAACATTTTTGTATTAAGGTATTCTGATGTGTTTATAAAAGACGAGACACTCGTCAACACATCCCCCCACACTGTTTCAGCGTAGAGATAAGGGGTGAAATACAGATGACAGCCTACTCTACAGATAACGTAAAACTTTGATGTAGCCTTCACTTTGTTCTTCGTTGTTTTGAAGACGATTCCACAACTAATTATGAGCCGTTTTCTTAGTACAGGCTTTATTTTTTACTTAAGAGTAAATAAAATATAAATTAATTGGAACAACGTAATTTTGTGATAAAGATGTTTTCAATAAAAACATGCTCAATGTAAATAAATGTTGAAAACCGTTTGTTGTAAAAATAATAAGTAATATTATTGAATTGTAAAATGATACGTTTATTAGGTTGTGGCTAAACTTGTTTGTTCCCGAACTTTTTACTGGGGTCTAATTCTTCGGTAATATGTGGGTCATATTTTAAGGTATTATTTAGTTAATTTATAGGATAATATAGCACTTTTAATAGGTAATATTTCTAGTGATTATACCGGAAAGCATAGTCTTGCTCTTTAATACACACAATAATTAAATTAGAATCAGATAAATTTGTAAGTTTGTTTCTAAACAGAGCTCTGATCTACGCACGGAACCCAGCGTACAGTGGCTAGCTGCTGTACGCTCAGTCAGAAGTCGGATGCCGAGCAGCATGGGCGTACATTTGGCAACACTTTTCAGCGTACATCGATGGTGGCGCGCACTGAGAATGAGCGTACAAATTGACGTTTAAAAGCGCACCCATTTTTAACATGGCAGTGAGATGTCTGTAGTAATTCTATAGTCTGTGCTGCCACATACTTTCTCCCAGTTGAAACTTTATACCTTCCCAAGAGTAGGATAGGAGGTGGTTATTTAGAATTGCAAAAGTATGAAAATGTTACCATGGAAAATATTAGATGCATGTAACACACATCCATATTATATTATTAATATTTATTCGATCGATTTGGAACAAATTTGCACAAAACATGTCAATTAGCCCTGTCAATTAGCACGAAAAAAGGTTTTGAAAATTTTTGAAAAACAACCCCCTTTTTGGCCAAAAAACATTAAAAATCAGTTATTATTATTATTACCTAAACGAGAATTTTTAGACAGATGCGGTTTTTTGCATATGGTAGGGTACATTAAGGGCTACAAATAAGCCAAATTTTATCAAAATCGTTAGAGACGTTTTTGAGAAATTTTGATTTTTCTCGTTTTTTGGCAATTTTTGGGGGTAAAACCCCTTAAAAATCAAAAATTTAAAAAAAATTAAAAAAAACACCTGGAGATATTCCAGAACTACACCTACATATCAAATTTCATCAAAATCAGACCATCGGTATGGTCTCCAGCACTGTACACATCCTTACAGACACACGGACAGACATCACCAAAAAAACACTTTTTTGGGATCAGGGAGCACCAAAACAAATAATTTCACTAAAAATATGTTTGGGTTCAGGGAGCACCAACACAGATAATTCCACTAAACATTTTTTGGGGGTTCAGGGAGCACAAAAACAGATAATTCCACTAAAAATTCAAATTCGAAAATTTGGACGAAAACAATACTTTCTCCATATTATTACGTATAGGGTGGAGAAAGTAAAAAATTACATACTAAAAAGTTAACGTTATGCTTTATTATGCTAACTTGTCACAAATATATTCAAGAAGTATATAAAATTCATTTTTACGATTTATACTATCGACCGAAGCTACTTTTTAGAACTACATTTAAGGAAAAAGCCACATTCACGACACGTTTATGTTACGCTGCCTTGTAAAGGCCGTCACTGACGAAACCAATCGGCAAGACTCGTTACAATTTGTACAGTAGAATTTACTAAATATTGTGTGCGTGTTCTTCTGTAAAATTAATTAATTTATATAAATAATACCTAGTTACATAATCTAAATTCTTACATTTGGCATCGCTGTAACCATTCGTTATACACCTTATACAATTTACGCTTTTCTTCAATTCAGTTTAACAATTTATATTAATTTCCCGTTATAGTTTCAGTTTCCAAATATTTATATTATTCAATTGGAGACGCATTGTAAGCTTTCACCAAGAAACCAAAGAAAATGCGCGAACTATCGGAATGAAAAGTAACTGATACATGATTTACGTGATATTTAATCCGCGACCTATAAATACCAAAACCCTTTAAATCGAACGGGTAATTTCAATTTCAGTTATTGTTCACTTATCACACTGATTATTCAGTGAAGCAGTGCGCATGCGCTGACACAGCCAATGACCCTCACAACTGGTTTCGCCTTTAATATAATTAATTGTCGAGTAGGCCAACATATTGCCAGGTTCATTCACTTTTCTCCGCATTCTTGTACTATGTAAGGTGTTGAAGACAGTTTATGTAAATACTGTGGTCGGATTATGAGTTGGCGGATTTCTTAATTTCGTGTGTTTATTTTGAGATTATTTGTGTAATTTGCATGAATGTTTTACGTGGACGAAAAGGTTTAAGCTGTCGTGTTTGATTACAGCTTCACGTTGAATCCTGCCCACGTTATTATTTACAAGAAACATTTGATTTGGCATGATTGAAATTTATACGAAAATAAAAGACTTTAAACAAACCGTCATTCCACAATTTTTGTAAAGTTATAATAAATTAAGAAACAGTAACGAACAACGAACAATTAATTAACGTGTTTTTTGTGTGTGTAAATTTAAAGTTTATAATTGGTTGTCGAGCTGGTTGAACGGTGACACAAATTTATATTTTTAAATTTTCTTTTTTTAATAAAAATAAAAATAAATAAATATTGAGCCTGACTTGTGAGAAGATATACTTGATAGAATAAACTTTGAACACAAAATCTCTCAACTAATACGTTTATTAACTCAAACGCGTTTCAACGTTAAAGTCGCCATCTTCAGTTATGCACGAGCTACAATAGTCAAACTATAACTACATTTAAGTTATGAAGTTATTAACTCAGTACCCGCGCGGGCAAGTACATACTAAATTTTGTGCGTTGTTTGTTGTGTTTCTGTATATGCGTTGTAATGTCAATGTGTTGCAACAATTTGATAATGTTTGACGCCATCATGTGAGCGAACTATAGTCTTAACTGAGTTATGGTTTGACCGTTGCAGCTCGTGCATCACTGAAGATGGCGACTTTGTCGTTGAAACGCGTTTGAGTTCATAAACGTATTAGTTGTGAGATTTTGTGTTTAAAGTTTATTCTATCATCAAATAAGAAGTTGGAAGTATTAAACAGGTAATTTCTAGGGACCAGTTTGTTTGCTAGATTTACCGAAAGTGATCATGGAAACTATTTCTAGCCATAATTATTGCATTTTCTCAGTTATCCTAAACTGACAAAAAGCGATACACCGTTAGATTTGTCTTTATATTGTACAGATTTTTTGTGTTTTAACATTTCTCGTAAAGTCTTTACTTTTTTACAAAAATTCAACTTGGAAAAGTTTTAACCGCCGCTTTCTTAAAAAGGATAACGTCAGCAAAATAAAAAAAAAACCGTAAGCAGCACTGCCGCATTACTATAGCCGAATTTTCTTATCAGGGAATAACTAGTATTTTATAATGAGAGTTTACTATGAGTTTTGTTCCTTGTTCCGGAAACTGTTAAAAATTTGCACCTTTGCACAGGGTTATAGTAAATTTAATTGCCTTTCGAATGATATAGCTCATAAATTGCACTGGGGTATATTTGTGGGAGAAATTGCTTAATTACCTTACATTGATAATGAAAAAACATTTATCGGGATTTTCGTATCAATTTTGATCCTTGTTCCGGAAACTGTACCTGAATTACCTTTGCACAGGATTGTACTAAATTTAATTATCTTTCGAACGATATAGTTCAAAAATTGCACACGGGCTGTTGAGTGGGAGAAATTGGGCAAAAACCTTACACAGATAATGAAAAAATCATTTATCAGTAGATTCCTATCAATTTTGTTTCTTGTTCCGGGGACTGAACCTGAATTACTTTTCCACAGGATTGTAGTAAATTTAATTACCTTTCGAACGATACAGCTAAAAAATTGCACACGGGCTTATGAGTGGGAGAAATTGCGCAAACACCTGATATGAATAATGAAAAAACCATTTATCGGGAGTTTCCTATCAATTTTGTTCCTTGTTTCGGGGACTGTACCTGAATTACTTTTGCACAGAATTGTAGGAAATTTAATTGCCTTTCGAACGATATAGCTCAAAAATTGTACACGGGCTTATGAGTGGGAGAAATAATGCAATTTCCTCGCTCTAACTTTGCCATTTTGGTTTGAATCAAACAAGCAGCCAATTTGTTTAAAATCGAAAAATGAAAATATCAGTGTCTGGGACATCCTACAAGGACCCTTCCACTAAAATTTTATCTATTTTGAAGCATATTTACTACCATTTTATCAAGGTGGGGAAAATCCATAAACTTATATACCCTTAAATCCCTACCCAAAAACTATTAATCGGTATAACTCCGCCATTTTGAATCCGATTGAAAAACAAAAAAAAAGAGTATCTGAAGAATCCTACTAGGACCCTTTCACCAAAAAATCAGTAATTTTGAAGCATATTTACTACCACTTATCGATCCGGGAGTAAAACAGATATCTATCTATATAAAAGCAAAATGGCACTCATTCATTCATCAGCAGAACTACAAATCTACTGAACCAAATGAGTTCAAATTTGGCATGCATGTTCAGTTGGACCTTTAGACGCGCACTAAGAACGGATTTTGAAAACATCCCAAAGATACGCCCAATATTCGCGTTTTTCTAGCGATTTTTTGCGTTTTCTCAGCTTTTTCGAGAACTAATTGGCAGAAAATGTTGAAATTTGGTACTTAGGTTCGTTTAAGGCCTAAAAGTAGTCTGTTAAAAAATGTTTGAGATTCTCCCAAAATTACGCCAGAAATAGGCGTTTTTGCATTTTTCCTTGCGTTTTCAATGCGTTTTTGATCATCCTCAAATTACGCCCGAACGGATTGGAATGAAATTTGGTATGTAGCTTCCTCTAGGACCTTAGGCGCTCTCTAAGAAAGGGTATGAGAAATTTCGTAATTTTAGGAGGGGTTTGGGGGGATCAAAGTTACTAAAATCATAATTTCAGATCTTTTATTATTATGACAATAGTGTTTTTATTATTTAAGATCTATATATATAAAAGCCAAATACCACTCACTAACTGAACACTTCAAAAGATTACAATTACGTTAAAAAGACTGAAAATACTAACCACCACGGGCAACGCCGTACGTGTCAGCTAGTATATATATATATATATATAAAGTAATTTTCAAATTGGGTCGAGTGTAATAGCTCTTATTTTCTTCAAAAATTCGGGTAATTATGTAAATTTATGTAAAACAATGTAATAAACTTTCATGCTGAGTTTCATCAATTTGTTTTAAACCGTCCATGAGATAAAAAAAAAAAATAATAAAAAAATAAAAAATAAAGACACATGCTGACACACAACTTCTAACCTTAGCAAGATAGGACACATTTTATGTCGTATTATTTGCTAGTTTTGACCTGCTGTGTAACATGGTAAAGTTTGGTAGAATGGTTGCGAGGTATACCATACAGGTGAACTAAAAGTCTGGCGACACCCTTGTAATTTTGAGGGAGTAATTGGGAAAAAACCAAACTCGGGTAGTGTTTACCGGGTATAAAGATGTACTTTTTTACGCACAAGACAACGTTGTTACCATTTCCAAAATGGGAAATTTCGGGGGCAGCTCAAAATTTTTAAATGCAAACCCCTGTCTTGCGACCCCTCATTTAAAGGTATTAGTACAAGAATGACGAAAACTAAAGTTCTCCTTATCCTATCTTAAGTTATTCACGGTTAAATACGAGAATGGTTCAAACCTTCTAACTTTTTCGTGAGTTATCGGTGAACCGCCAAATCCAAGGAATGTTTATTAGATATTTGGATGCACTTTTTTTGTATGGGGAAACTTTGCATTGGTTTCTAAAATTGGAAATATTGGGGGCAGCTAAAAATGTATATACGCAAACCCCTGCAATACGACCATTAATTTTAAAGGTATTAACAAAAGAAAACTAACAGCGCAAATTTGAGGCCTCTTTCTCAGCCCTACTGCAAATTACAAGAATCAAAAAATATATTTTTTTGAAAACCAAAAGAGTGGTTTCATTCCACAAGTGGACTTTGGCTAGACTGAGCTACTGTTACACCCAAGTACAGGGTGTTCAATTTAAAAGAGGCCCCAATTTTTACTTTCTCCACCCTATACGTAGTATATGGAGAAAGTATTGTTTTCGTAAAAATGTTCGAATTTGAATTTTCAGTTGAATTATCTGTTTTGGTGCTCCCAGAACCCCAAAAAATGGTTTAGTGCAATTATCTGTGTTGGTGCTCTCTGAACCCAAAAATATTTTTAGTGGAATTTTTTGTTTTGGTGCTCCCTGAACCCAAAAAAGTGTTTTTAGAGTGTTGTCTGTCTGTCAGTCTGTCAGTATGTATACACGACAAGAGAGGACACTATTGGTCCGATTTTCATGACATTTGGTATGTAGGTACTAAACCCTATATCTCCAGGCGTTTTTTTTCATTTTTTGGAATTTTTAATTTTTAAGGGTAATTTACCCCTAAAAACCCATAAAAAACGACAAAAATGCAAATTTCTCAAAAACGGCTCTAACGATTTTGATCAAATTTTCAGTATTTATAGTGCTTAAGATGCCAAACAAAATGACACCCCCCGCTTTTATCAAAACTTCGGCGTTTTATAATTATGGGGAAATGTTTAAAAATAAACAAGTTTATTTTGTCAATCTAGCATCGCGGCGGCGGCCGCACGGGGTAGCACCATGGTAGCGATCACGGCCAGTAATTCAAAGGTCGCGCGATCGAATCCCGCCTAGGACAATAATTTTTTTATACGATTGACGTAGGTAGAATATTATTTTTTTGTTTTGTTCTAAAAAGTAATAAATAAAATGATTGAAAACAATATTATTTTGACTACAGTAAGTTGGGAGAAAGTTTGTGTCAGTTAACTGATACCGTTTATTAGTTTAGTGTGTAAATTACAATATATTTATTAACAAACACTTACATTATACTGAATTACAACAAATGTTGAAAATGTCGTCCGTCTATATCTATACACTTGTCAACACGTTTCACCATGTTCCTGGCCACTCTTCTTAGCTGTACTCTGTCTATCTCATTAATTGCATTAGTAATTTTTGACTTCGATTCCTGTAGGGTATGAGGATTGCTCCTGTAAACAATTTCTTTTAAGTAGCCTCACAAAAAGAAGTCAAGACTGGACAGATCCGGGGATCGTGATGGCCGCAATCCTGTTGAAATGATTCTTCCATCTAAAAATTCCTGTAGCCTCTCCATACTAGAGCGTGCTGTATGGCAAGTGGCATCATCCCGTTCTTTTTTCTGTGGCACTGGTGCTTCTTTTTCAAATTTGTCCATAGATTGTTGCCGACACACAGCAGGAGATTTCGTCACCAAATAAGTTTAAATCACGAATACACGTTCTTCAACAGTTAAGCGCATTTTAACAAGCAACAAGACATGAAAATGCTACCTAACCTCACTTTGTTCAAAAGTTAATGCTTGACCTTCACTGGTGCAACTGCAATACACCGGAAATAAACAGCCATCCCAACTCTAGCTCCACTCATACCAACATTAGAAACAGTATTTAATCCGTTTCACACAAATTCATGCATTTCCCAAAGAAAATTCATTTTTTACAACCTAATGAACAATAGGGCCTCTTTTAAGTTGAACACCCTGTATTACCGTACCAGTAGTTGAGTATTTTCCAGTCTTTTATTAGTCTTGCCAGTTTTGTCCTGGGAAACATCTTTCTTCTACTTTACCATGGAGTAGGGTTTAATTAGTAGTAGGGTTGAGATAGAGGTCCCAAATTTGCACTGCTAGTTTTCTTTTGTTAATACCTTTAAAATGAATGGTCACATGACGGGGGATTGCGTATATAAATTTTGAGCTGTCCCTAATATTTCCAATTTTTGAAACGGGGTAAAGTTTCCTCATACATAAAAAAAGTACATCCTAATACCTAAGTTTACTCTAGTTTTCGTATTTTACATTCTTGTACCAATACCTTTAAAATGAGTGGTCACAAGGCAGGGGTTTGTATTTAAAATATTAAAATTTTCCAACGTTGTCTTATACTTAAATAAGTACATCTTTATACCTAGTAAACATGACCTGAGTTTGGGTTTTTCCAATTACTCATCCAAAAGTTACAGGAGTGTTTCCAGACTTTTAGTTCACTCTGTATAGCAATGCCTGGATTTGTTTAATTTCTGCTAGATATAGATTTATTATTTTAGGTGAAAATTCTGTCATTATTGTTTAGGCAAAGAAAAATTGTTTTGCTCTTTGATTTTGTTAATATGGTACTATATGAAAGTTTAGTAATGAAGAAATAAATAATATTATTTTTTTAATAATTTCCCCGACAAAAACATGTTTAATTTAAAAATCGTCTACCGAGTAAAAACACTTTCAATAAGGTTTCACCTGAGTAAATTGTTAAAACTCTCAACAGTACCTGAGTTTTACATTTTTTGACCCGGTATTCCCATAATGTGACTCCAGCTGCTCTCTCTTACCGGACGAGAGCGGCAACCACTCGCATCTGGCAAACAGTTGCAAAACTAGTAAAACAATTCATTTTATAGCCCACTCATTTCTTCTTACCACCTATGCGCGACCCTCGAAATATTTTCATAACCGGACGAATTCCACAATTTTACGACCCCGGTTGGAATTCCACACACCGTCATTTTCGGACCAGTTATGCAAGCCCTCGGTACAGGTTCCCATAGCCGTGTCGGAGAAAGGTCTTTGCGTTACCTCATCGACCTCACCATTATCATTTGTCAATGTTGGGACATACTGTACTCTATTTGCAAATAGAATTATCATAGTTACAATATGTTCTTGTCAACGGGCCCGGCCGTCCACACAATGCTCTCACGATTCGACCATTAACATTTCTCTTCTTGGTCCGGTCAAGCAATGGTTTTACAAGTTAATGTAACGAAGCTGGTGTCGTTTCCACGCGAACATAACCTGGAGTTGATGTGTCTAATGCCTAAAAACCTCGAAAGTGAATTAATAAGTTTCCCACTTGGGTGTAAACTTGAGAGGAGCGGGAAAGCGAAAAACGTGTTATTACTTTTGTAAGAAAATTTGATATTTTATTCACAAATTTATATTGCAATTGTATGGTAGATCATTAATATTAATTTTAATTTGTAATAATTTTTCTGCTTACACATTTCCCCAGCAAGGGTTAATTTAACTAAATTACAAGTGAAAAAACATCGAAAAATAGCTGGTGTGCAGGGTGGCACAGTTGGCAGAGCGTTTCCACGGACTGGTAAAGGTCCTGGGTTCGAATCCCGGTCTTGGACCATGTTTTTCATTTGTAATTTAGTTGAATAATTAGGTTTGGCTTTAAAAATAATTACATAAAATGTCTAACACAGTATTTTATATTATACTAGCTGACCCGTACGGCGTTGCCCGTGGTGGTTGGTATTTTCAGTCTTTTTAACGTAATTGTATTCTTTTTTAGTGTTCAGTCAGTGAGTGGTATTTGGCTTTTATGTACTGTATATAGATCTTAAATAATAAAAGCACTATTGTCATAATAATAAAAGATCTGAAATTATGATTTTAGTAATTTTGATCCCCCCAAACCCCTCCTAAATTTTCGAAATTTTTCATACCTTTTCTTAGTGAGCACCTATGGCCCTAGAGGAAGCTACGTACCAAATTTCATTCCAATCCGTTCGGTAGTTTTGAAGAAATCGTGATTTAATAACTTTGATCCCCCCAAACCCTCCTACAATTTAGAATTGTTTCAAACCCTTTCTTAGTGAGCGCCTATGGCCCTAGAGGAAGTTACATACCAAATTTCATTCCAATCTGTCCGGTAATTTTGGAGAAATCGTGATTTAGTAATTTTTACCCCCCAAACCCCCCTAAAATTTTCAATTTTTTTAAAACCTTTCTTTGTTAAGCACCTATGGCCCTAGAGGAAGCTACATACGAAATTTAATTTCAATCCGTTGGGTAGTTTTGAGAAATCGTGATGAGTGAGTCAGTGAGTGAGTGGTATTTCGCTTTTATATGTATAGATAAAGCATCATATCTTTCGTAGAAAAATCAACAATTTTAAGTTTTTTAAGCGCACTTCGTCTAAAAATTGCAGCCATCGTATCAGATTTTACTGTAACACGTCAACCTCTACTATATATAGTATACATATGTGTATATAGCACAGTATATAGTTTTCTTGGTAATACCTCTGAAATGGACATTGTTCTTCCTAATTTCGCAAGTTGCGTTAAAATAGTTATGTGATACCTTTGAAATGGGCATTGTGCTTTGAAAGGGACATACAGATATTGAATTAATCCATACGTAATTTTGTTCTTAATTTGTATGTGTGGTACAGCCTTAAACTACAATCTAAAATACAATGGGTACGGTGCGCGAGATTTTATTCTAATACCCACGCAAACGTGCCGAACGGGCCATAAGAAGTTTTCACTTCAAAAATATACTGCTTTTAAATTTCGAAAAAGTGGTGTTAGAAATACGTACAAACTGTACAAGAAACTATAAGGGAACATAGCTGAGGGCTGTCACCTCCTATAACTAGATCCATCAATGTAATCTATTCAAGCCGTGGTTATATCGAGTAAAAGATGTGCAGATGCGTTGTTAACGCAGACGATACGGAACCCATGGCGTAACTCGGATAACTCCTGTTTATTTCAATTCGAGAAACATTAATTCCCGCCATTGTTTGTTTTAATTGCCGGGTACATATGGAGCGATAAACCATCGCCGGACCGTCCGTCTTAGCACAAGTAGGGTAATTAACAACTGAATCCGCTTTCACTTGTTACGGCTTAAATATCGGTCAGAATGAAAAATGCTATCAGATACAACCTAACCTAACACGACAACGGCACCGCCTACTATTTTAACAAGATTTATTCCACCAAAAATAATTACACGTTTTACTAAATACCCCTGGGGCCGTTATCCGGTCCAAATAAATCAGTTTATGGGTCAATCGTGTCAAATGGAGCAAATTTCTAAAACGGTTTGACCAATCAGGTGGACCCGTTTGCAAATGTTATTTTATCTTTTTGAGAGGACAAAATACACAAAATGAGAAATTAAAAAGGTTATCTATCCCCCCCCCCCCCCCCCAACTTGACTATGACCCTAACCAAAACAGAGCCAAATGCATTTCAAATCAATAGTTCACCTAAAGAGTTTTTAGTTTGGAATTTTGCCCCTCTTTTCCTAAAATTGGAAATATTGGGTGACTCGAAATTTTACAATGTGAACCCGCATCTTAAGGGTCTGCTCCAGTAAACGAGAAAGCAACAGGAAACTCACTTCCGGTATCACTGTATCCCTATCTATACCCCGCGCGCGATAACTTTTCACTTGGGACTTGCGCAGTTTGACAACGCTGCGGGTCGGCTCGCTACCCCATCCCACTTATCAAATGTATCCGGTTGGACGATGACTCACAACTAGGCTCCTAGTAAAATTACACTTTTTCTTCAAAACTTAATGAAAAGTTCATTATGACTATGCATCTTAAAGATAATTTTCTAACAAGAAATAATATATAAAAATGTTTGTAATCAGACAACTAATAGTATTGGAAAAAGGGTAAACTAAATATATTGTGATCGTTTTGCGGAAAAATTAACATTTAAATATAAAACAAATACTATTAACAAAATAATAAATTCAAAATAATATAAACTTTCAAAAATGTCGTTTTTAACCTGCTGACACTAAATATCTTATTGTAAAAAGTACAATACAAAGTACTTTTTTTTAATACTAAATGGCGGATTACGGCTAAACTAAGCCAAAATCTAAAAATGTTATACTACATTTTCGACTTACTTTTGCATGTAAAATCTGAATCTGCATAGCCCGCTACAAAATTAACTAAAAACTTTGTTAAATTTAAAAAAATATATGATTTTAGGCTAATTTTGTTTGTTGTAGACAATTACCAAGAAATTATGTTTTTGTCGATAACTCGGTTATCCTTTGACCTACTGAAACTACAAAAAAAAACTACTGTCTGTCGTTAAAAAATAAAAATATTTTGTGTCTTGTAATTTTTTTGTAAAGTTAACGGTTTTTAAGATATTCCACGTTTAAAATTTGTAACGGCCGCCATTTTGAAAATTATAAAAATAAATTCTTTGTGTTTGGTATACCACTTGTTAATTGTAACATATAAAATGCTTATTCTAAATTTGAACTTTATATCTTATCTATTTCCAGAGTTACAGTGAACTTTTGTAAAAAAACAAATTGGCGAATTACGGCTAAACTAAGCCGAAATCGAAAAAATGTTATACTACATTTTCGACTTATTTTTGCATGTGGAATCTGAATCTGCATAGCCCGCTACGCTTTACTGAATCACCCTGTACATCTATAAACAATACTTATAATTGTCCAATTTTAATACATTTTAGATATTTATTATCAGCAAAGTATGTTATGATAAGAAATATTGAAAAATTTATCAGAAGAAAAAAATAATAATTTGCAATTTCGAAAGAGCCTTCTCAGGAAGTGCACCTGTGAGTCAGCGCGATAAGACACATCCGCTCGTCTCAACAGTGCGACGTTGCCGATACCATTTTCACAGTAAACTCCAAAAATCCCAAGTGCAAAGTTATAGCGCGTGTAGTATAAACAGTGCAATTTCTTGCAGCTGAACGCTTTGACATGCCTCATTTCAAACCATTTTATAAGTCTATCTTTTGTAATTGAGTGTTGAAAAAAAATGGAATATTCTTTATACAATTTCGGATACGACTTGCAAATTATTTTTCATTATTAATTTTTTATTGTGTTAGGAAAAAATTCAAACTTTGTACTTACTAAATGTCAGTTACTTGACAAATGAAACAAATTTAAAAAAATGTAAATTGCAAGACGGATGCGCATTATTTATGAAAGGTCTGCTCCAGTAAAAATAAAATGGATTTTTATCCCATAAGAGCAATGTTAAATTTCAAACCATTTATTTCGTTTACTTTTATCATAAAATTATTTGTAAGGTCTCATTTTAAACACAGTCACAATACGCAAACGTCTTGCAATTTACATTTTTTTAAAATTTGTTTAATTTGTCAAGTAACTGACATTTAGTAAGTACAAAGTTTAAATTTTTTTCCTAACACAATAACAAATTAATAATGAAAAATAATCTGCAAGCCGGATCCGAAATTTTATAAAGAATATTCAGTTTTTTTTTCCAACACTCAATTACAAAAAAGACTTATAAAATGGTTTGAAATGAGGCAATGTCAAAGCGTTCAGCTGCAAGAAATTGCACTGTTTAGATAGGGATACGGTGATACCGGAAGTGCGTTTCCTGTTGCTTTCTCGTTTCCTGGAGCAGACCCTTAAGGTGAAGACAAAATTTATGGAGCTAAACAAATATTTTTATATTACTGTAATCGAGACGGTGGTACACAATTTTAATTGAGATTTCTTGATTATAGCAATTTCGGGCACAGCGATTCCCATTTATACGCAATGTTAGCTATAATACACATTACAATAATGCTATTTGAGCTAGGCCTTCGATTTTTTTATTATTTTGTAGATTGGTTCCTTGTCTAGTTCCTTACACAAAGATTTAAAACAAATTTAATTTATGATTTTTTAAAATTATGTCTAAAAAAGTAAAAACATATATATTTCTTTATTTGTTTATATTTTTTTAAATAGTGTAAGGAACTAGGTACTAGTATAAACACCTGGTAAAAATTTGGTTAAGATATCTGTAGTGGTTTTTGAGAAAAGTGCAGTAGAAAGTAAAAAAAAATGATTTTCAAGGAACGAGCAAAACGAGCAACTAGCCTTAGTAACTTAGCCTAGTAGACAGGTAACTTAGCCTAGGCCTTACCGCCAACACATAAAACGAAAATATTTTGTCAACACAACAAACACAGATGACTGTGATAAATAAAAGAACTCAGCAGCTAGCTGACAACCAGGTTGGCCAACCTTATAAAGCAAAATTCATCATTCTACATAAGCAATTATTGTATAAAAGAAAGTTGCGAGATTCTAGTGAACGATACGTCTAAAAATCAACTACGGACTGTGTAATGCCTAAATTTATTAGTTTTTTTCGTGTAGTAATTATACTTTTTATATAATGTATTATATATCATTGGAATGGGAATTTCATGTAATATAATAATCAACAAAAAACCGAAACTTGAAAAAAAACTGTCGCTGTGCACTTAAGAAGTACAATCAAATAAGTACTCTATACTTTGTATAGTTGCGAATTCTACCCTGACATTCCTGAAAATATTTTTGTTTCTCATTCTAATTTGAATCTGAAATATAACTTGTGGCGTAATTTTAGTTAGGGTCACCCTAAAAATACTTCTTAAGGGCCGTTAAATTTGACTTTTAGTTCACTTTAAATTAAAAGATGTTCTACCCATATGAACATTTTGAGTAGACCTACCTCCAAAATTAGAGAGACTTCAGGTGACCTATTTGACGGTTCCAAAAGCTCTTATCTTCAAAAGGTAAAACGTTCAAGAAAAAGTTTGTATTTTTTCCTTTTATGAGTATCATACATCATACATTAATCATCCGATTTTGGTGAAATTTTACAGATGAGTTAAATTTTGCCTTCCGGAAACATACTTCTAAAGGTGTAATCATATTTTTATCAAGTGAGCAGAGCTGAAAAGTTTTGAAGATAATTAAATTTTGTAAAAAATATAGCTCAGTTTACATAGTTGCAGAACTGCATGCATACAAGTACTGTGTTATCCCACAGGGATCAGTTTTGGGACCATTATTGTTTCTCATTATATATACCTATTATTACCGGTTAGACAACTTCCTGTACTTACACAGGTTGTTTTACAAATTTAATCGTTGCGTTTTTGATCCATACTTCCTCTTAATTTTGTACCATTTTACCAGCCCACATGGTTAGCTAATGAGGTTGTCTTAGAAGCATATTTTTAATTTATAAGAATTTGACAAAAACTGATTTTGGTGCATTGGTAATGATTGTGAAAAAAATATTATAGCAAGAACTAAAAAAAAGAGAGTGCTGCCCAGCGTCTATCCGTCAGTTTATGACATAATTATAAAGAGCAAACTTGTAATCAGAAATTAAGTTTATTTCCATTTTGTTTATTTTGTACTATATGATAATGTAGTAGATCCATGTACCGATTGCGTTGTCATTGTAATTTTATTGAAGTGTTTGGCATTGTCTTCTCAAAACTTAGTTTTGTTAGATCTCATCTCGAATACTAAAAATATAAATATTGGCTACAGGGTGTTTCAAAACTCTCTACCAATATTACTTAATTCATTGTTTCTGTACCAGAAGCAAAACTAAATATGATATTGAAATCGCCCGAATGAACCCAGTTACTCACACAGGCGCCGTTTTGTTTGTTTGTTTGTTCAACAACTATTAAACGTTTAATAAATGAAGCGGTTGAAGGAACTTGTTTACTCGACCTCCGTGGAAAATGACACGAAATTAGTGGGTAGAATCGTAGAAGCTGGGACCACTATTCAAGAAGAGAATGCAAATATTTTGCAGTCAGCGACAAATCGTTTCACAGATTGTAACCGTGAAGGAGGATATTTTAAGCAATTTCTTTAAACTGTCATTGCAAGGGTTTCATTGCCACATTATTTTTGGCAACATAATTCAGATTGCATTTTGTCTTTACTTGTATTTTTATTGGTGTATTGCAACGAATTTATAGTAAGTTTTAAGACAAAAACAAATAAAGATATTTCCTATTATTATTATTTTTTAATACGAAAAATTTGTATTTACTATTAAAACCATGGTAAGAGTTAGGTGATTGTTGCATTGTTGTGGGGATAGTACCCACGTACTTCAACTGAACTGCAACCTGCTATCAACAGCCGCGCACCATAAAACGTAGCATATCTCGATCAATCTTTGGTCGATCTTCAAAAATGATTTATCGTTAGATTTGTTGCAAAAATATAAAAAAAGTGTTCGATAAACGTTCGATACAATCAACCATTTTAAAGTTATTCATTTGCAAAAATTTTAAACATCCGCAATTTTCTTTTTGGGATTCGGAAAATATAGATTTCATAGGTTTTCCTAATTGTTATAAAACTGTATGCAAAATTTCAAAATTATACGTGTAATAGTTATTGAACAAAAAAAAATAATTCGTGAAAAAATAAAATGGCATTTGTGTGAGTAACTGGAGACTTTCGGACGATTTCAATATGATATTTAGATTTGTTTGTGGCACAGAAAGTATGCCTTAAGATATTGGTAGAGAATTATGAAACATCCTGTATATCGTAGAAAAAGGCTTCAGTATACAAATATTTGATTTAAACAACTGGTAAGTAAATTTACGCGAAAACTGTAAACTTACGTATCTACTAACTATATACTATCTGGTACCAACGGCTTTGCGCGCAGATGTGATTAAATAAATAATAAACGGTACCAGGAACTGGCACATACCTCACAAACATATTTAAATTATTAAACAGATTCACTGTGACTTGTAGGGTGGGGTAGGAGAGGTGATTTTTTATTAA
>JAGFPH010000339.1:129211-151351 GCA_018207615.1 Philaenus spumarius | reverse complement strand
ATGCACTTTTAGATGCACTTTATGCACCCACGATGCATTTCCGCTTTCTCCAGAAACTGGTCATATGTAGACTTTTTTCCTGGTATTTTTCTGAACAGGATGCAGAAAACTGCATCCAAATCGGAGCTGTAAGCAAACATTTATTTATTTTGCAGTACTGTGCCTGGTCTATAGTTTAAACAGTGACATATAGCAACTATTTTGTTTAGCGACATTCTCCTAAACAGCTACAGATTAGCAAGCGTTTTCTCTCTCGACTGTTTCACTACCTTAAACGCCTACAGATTACAGATGTTATTTTTAGCGAACATTCCTCTACTTTTAAAACACCTGATACTAACGATTTGGTTCCTTTAGTCGCCTACTTTAAACAGCTATAATGTATCAGCAAGTGTTTTCTTTCCCCACGGAACGACCTCGAGTGGAATCTTTCAACATAGTAAATGCCGAGATTTCTTCTGGTATGCAGATATATGTTTGTACGACAAAGGTGAAAGGTTGTCTAGAATTACGGTTGCCTCACTATATGAATTACACGATTACAGGTGATACATTACGCAGCTTCTCGGAGTAAGTTTACGGAAAGTTGCGACAATTGTAGGTTTTAAGGCTCGGCTGCACTCGCAATTTTTGAACATAATTTCTGTAAGAGAATTAACAACTTGAAAAGCGTTTTCAATTAAACAGAATTTTAAAGAATACGTTAGTGTTGTTGTTTTCCTATTTTTGTAATAAATTAACTGCCCCACAAATTCTAACTAGGCTGAATTTTCTGTCAAAATATTCATTTATAAAACATAATATAAATACTCTTACTTAAAGAATGAAAATATTCGCAATTTTGAAATAAGTTTTAAATACAATTTTGAGACGAAAAAGGGAACATAAGTTATAATCTCTCTTCGAACAAAAATTGTGCCTTTGTTTCAAAATAAAAACTGAAAAGGACAAACATTTTTTCGAACCTGTTGCCCTACCAATAACAAGATAACATTTATTTCGTCAGTTTTCACCATCGGACTAGGTATAGTCAAGCAATTTTTTTTTATGTTAAATTTCATCTTGATAAAAAGGCCGAGATGGGCAGAGAAATCGAAGAGTTACAAATTGTTACCTTATATATGGACATGAACTGTAACTTGGCGCACTTACGCCGTTTTCAGAAATGCTAGCGTACCACTCTATATTGTTGGTCACTGGCGTTAGATCGTTGCGTATTACCTTTTTGAGAAACTCTGCTCTAGATCAAATCGGAGCTCTTCAAAATAATGAATTACTGACATAACAGCTGCAGTAATATTATTAATTTAAGAATGCTCACAACTACTGCTGGTGTAGTTTAAATATTTCCGAAAATGTAACTCAAAAACTCGTCCCCTCAATTTCATAAAGTACTGCAGCTAAAATGTTTTTAAAAACTAGTGGTGTAACAGATTCTCTTATATACGTCACAGGAAAACTATAGCAAAAAGACATTTTTGGGAAAAAGTATCCCATTTTTATGGTTTACGATGGATTAATACAAAAAATACTAATAAGGTAAACTATTGAACCAAAACTCTGTGTTTATAAATTAGTTTATTTGTTTTTGTTTAAATAGGCTTAATTCTAACCTATTTTGTGTGATATTAATTTAACTTCTAATCAGAATGATAATTTGGAAGATAGATTATTTACTCATCTAGTAAATAGAAGAAAACTGTTTCTACAAAATGAAGTTTGCTCCTAGGTCTATTGTAACCAGATTTATAAGCAGTTCAGAAATTTTTCACATCCTGTAGCTCATTTCTGAAACTAATCGTTTAAAAATCCTTAAAAAGTGTTTTTCTCAAAATTGTATTTCAGAAATTAAGAAACGCCCGTTACTGGACAGGAAACATTTTGAATGATGTATCAGAGGCCTTGGTTTAGTTAGGTTTCTGATTATTTTAATGACTGACATCAAGTTGTGTCCTTGTGTTGCAGGAGATGTGTCAGAGGCCTCGTTTCATGTCGGAAGGTGCTCGGGTGGACGTAGAACCCGGGGAACAAGGGGACTCATGGTTCCTAGCAGCAGTCTCTTCTCTTACTTTAACGCCAAGGTTTCTGGAGAGAGTCGTCCCTGCTGACCAAAGTTTCGACACCACCGCCTCGTATTGCGGCTTATTTAGGTGAGTTTTATTTTTACCATTGGTTAAAGTTTTGAACGTGGAAAAACGCCCTTTCGTTAAGGCTCCAAGTACGGACAGGTATCTTGAACACATTTCCTCAGTACTAGAGAAAATTCCACAAAACCCTTGAAGCCTATAATCGACTCCTATAAAAGCGAGTGTTCTTCCGTACGTAAGTACGTGAGTAACTTATAATTAACAACTGATTTCACCCATCATCTGTAATACTTAAACATACCCAACATGGAATATAATTTGAGGTTATGTTACAACTTCAATTATTCCAATATTGTTAGAAATAGGACTATGTTCGTCTAGGTTTGGCGCGTTTTGGAACTGTGTTACATCACCAGTATCGTACTATACATTTGTGCATGCAGAGTATTTAAATAATAATAATAATAAAACTATTTCTAACTTAAACATTACTAAGTATTTGGTATCTAATTGTTCGAAAATGGCTAAATTTTAAAGTAATACAATTTTTGTAAAATCAGTTTTTTAAATTTTTACGTGTGTTCTCCTTTGAGAATAATCTGTAGAGAGTGATTCGCATAATGTGCAGAGCACTTTTTGAACTTATTCCACCCATTATCTGTAATTCAAACACAACCCAGCCTAGATTATACGTTATGGTTATGTTTACAACTTCAATCATTATAACTTCTTGTGACGTTTATTTTGTTTAAATTTATATGAGTTAAAGAACTAATATAGGCTAATCAACTCCTATAAAAGCGAGTTAATTTTTTCCTCCTGTGAAGTTAATCCTATTACAGTACTTTAAATAATCAATTCTTGTATCTATCGCAGATCTCGAAAACGGCTCTAACGAATTCAAACAAATTTTGTATTTAGGTGTAGTTTAGATTTTTAAGTCTACCCATATAGTTGTATTTCGTGTAAAACGCAATTTTTTCAGAAAATCTAATTTAAAAGTTAAAAAGTTTTAACAAAGGGTCTTATGGGTTGAAATGTTGGGGTCAAAATAACAACGAAATAGTAAATAAAAAGATCAAAACAGCTGTTTACAAACAAGCCAATTTATACTGTTTTAGCATATTGGAAATAGAGTGGAATAGAACTGAGATTGAGTATTATCCAAAATCAGCTGTTCATTGGATAGTTTTTAATTACTGTTAAAAAACAAGCTAATTTATACTGTTTTAACACGTTGGAATTGGAATAAATTGGGCCTGATTTAACAATTTATTTTGTCAAAAAAAAGGTACACTTGGCAAAGATGGATTGGTTATGTTAATCCTGCAATAATTTTTGCTATATTTAGGCCTGGTTTCAAAACTTTAGTTGACAGAAGATAGCAGAACTAGAACTAAAATCGTAATAAAAGCCTTTCACGTTTCTAAAGCATGTATTTGAGGTTATAATTAATCTTGTAATAATTGCTGTTAACATATTTAAGCCTGGTTTCATAATTTTAGTTGACAGAAGATATAAAACTAGGCTTAAAATCGTAGTGAAAGCTTTTCCAACTGTGAGCGAAGTGAAGCAGCCATCTGAGGCCTTAGGCCGAGGCGGGGTTAGGACGCGAAGCGTCCAGGGGCAGAGCCCCTAGTTTTTTTAAAATATGAGCTAAATAACTAATGTATGCAATAATATACGTTATAATATTTGCTTTGAGGTTATAAATATGTATAAATACAACCTTTTAACATAAATATATTTTTTTATACAAATTTAAAGAAAAGATACATTTTTTATTATTCCTTTAGCTTAGGAAACATTCCTATATCTAAACATCTGATTTCACCTATCATCTGTAATACACAAACCTAGCATGTATTATATCTTTGGGGTTATATTTACAAATTTAATAAATATAATAAGTCTTGTAATATTAATAACTTCTAAATCATTAGATCTATCAGTATGAAATAAAAAGCAATTAAAAGATAATATTTGAATCTTTCTTTAAATAAATATAATAACATACATGAATAATATTTTAAAAGAAATATTTATACAGTTTTATAATCCATACAAGTGTACTCATTTACCAAGTTAAAAATCCCTGTCAGCATAGTTAGCTAGGCTTAGATAACGTGTGTTGTTTTAAAATAGTATTTTGTTGAATGATGTATTTCTGATATGTATCTAATTAATCCGCCTGTGATTTTTCACGGCGTTTACTAGTACGTTATAAGATTTGCTTTGAAGGTGTAAACTGTATACAAATACAACCTTTTATCATCAATATAACCGTTTATACAAAGTTAAAGAAGAGATTCCTATTCGTTTAGCTTCGGAAACATTCGTACATTTTCGTATAACATACATAAAAAAATTCGATTATTAATTTCTTCATTATAGGCTAATATTAATAACCACATTTTATCTATCAATAAGAAGCAATTAATAGATTATATTTTTATATTTATTATACGTATAATCTATATATATAAAAGCCAAAACCCACTGACTCACTCATCACGATTTCTCAAAAACTACCGAACGGATTGGAATGAAATTTGGTATGTACCTTCCTCTAGGGCCATAGGTGCTCACTAAGAAAGGGTTCGAAAAAATTCGAAATTTTAGAGGGAGTTTGGGGGGGTTCAAAGTTATTAAAAAATGACTTCTTCAAAACTACCGAACGGATTAGAATGAAATTTAGTATGTAGCTTCCTCTAGGGCCATAGGTGCTCAATAAGAAAGGATTTGAAAAAATTCGAAATTTTAGGAGGGTTTGGTGGGGTTCAAAGTTATTAAAAAATGACTTCTTCAAAACTACCGAACGGATTAGAATGAAATTTAGTATGTAGCTTCCTCTAGGGCCATAGGTGCTCACTAAGAAAGGATTTGAAAAACTTCGAAATTTTAGGGGGGTTTGGGGGGATCAAAGTTATTAAAAAACGACTTCTTCAAAATTACCGAATGGATTATAATAAAATTTGGTATGTAGCTTCCTCTAGGGCATAGGTGCTCACTAAGAAAGGGTATGAAAAATTTAGAAATTTTAGGAGGGGTTTGGGGGGATCAAAGTTACTAAAATCATAATTTCAGAGCTTTTATTATTATGACAATAGTGCTTTTATTATTTAAGATCTATATGTATAAAAGCAAAATACCACTCACTGATTAAACACTTGAAAAGAATACATTTACGTTAAAAAAGACTGAAAATACCAACCACCACGGGAAACGCCGTACGGGTCAGCTAGTAATAACATATAAAATAAAAATTTTAACAAATAGGCCTGCAGTTTTATAATCTTTATAATTGTACACATTTATATACAGAGTTAAAAATCCCCGTCAGCATAGTTAGGTAGGCCTAAATAAAGTCTATTGTTTTCCAATAGTATTTTTATATTATATATTTCTGATGTGTATCTAATTAATCTGCCTGTGATTTTTCATGGGGGCTTACTAGTGTAAAATGTAAATCATTATCCCTTAGTGACCTCACTTTTTAGGTAATAGCATTTATAAAGGAAGCGTTTTTAGGCGAGTTTTCAAACAAATTAATATAATTAACTAGCTGACCCGTACGGCGTTGCTCGTGGTGGTTGGTATTTTCAGTCTTTTTAACGTAATTGTATTATTTTTAAGTGTTCAGTCAGTAAGTGGTATTTGGCTTATATATATATATATATATAGAGAGAGAGAGAGAGAGATCTTAAATAATAAAAGCACTATTGTCATAATAATAAAAGATCTGAAATTATGATTTTAGTAACTTTGATCCCCCCTCTTAAAATTTCGAAATTTTTCATACCCTTTCTTAGTGAGCACTTATGGCCCTAGAGGAAGATACATACCAAATTTCATTCGAATCTGTTCGGTAATTTTGGAGAAATCGTGATTTAGTCATTTTTACCCCTCAAACGCCCCTAAAATTTCCAATTTTTTCAACCCCTTTCTTAGTGAGCACCTATGGTCCTAGAGGAAGCTACATACCAAATTTAATTTCAATCCGTTCGGTAGTTTTTGAGAAATCGTGATGAGTGGGTCAGTGAGTGAGTGAGTGGTATTTCGCTTAAATATATACAGATTTTATTTAGAATTAAAAAACTAAAATGTAAAATTAACTAATGTATTCGTATTAAAACAAATGGAACGATTATTGGCTTAAAATATACAAACCAACAGAATAATTTATAAACGTTTATTTTTATGTAATGTCAGTCCATCCATTTTTATAAGCTATTCGAGTTGCTCTACAATTTAGAACATGTTTGTACATTGAACAAAATTATCAGGTAGAAGTGACCAACATTGGGTCACAATTACCTGTAAATAAGGTACATAATGTGACAGCACAACTCGCAGTTAACAGGTGTGGATGACGCGCTCTGGGTAGGTAGGCAGTGGATTCGCAGGCGCGTAATAGACGCGCTGCGGCTTTCGAGTAGGCCGAAAAGGCTGAACAGTTAGTTACCCAAATAAGGCAAAAAAAGCGAGAAAACATTATTCTTAAAAAATAAGCTCATTTTGAGCGTGGCTATCTCGGAAACTATGCCAGATAGGGAAGAAATGGTTAGATTCAATCTTGTAGCACATTTTGTGAGCTCTAATTTTGTATAGAATAGTCTTATAGCTAAGTGAATATATATAAGTGAAAAAGGAGACCTTATATGGGCTCCAATGTACCCCGATCACATACTAGGAGTGGGGACTTTTAGTATGTTTACCTCCTAACTAGTCCAAACAATGTCCTAAAGTCGAAAATTGTATTCCTTCCATTTCCCTCTACACTCCCCTTTTGAGCATTTATTGACTGGACTAGCGGCCGTTCGGTGGTTTCCTGGACCACACTTAGTTGTGCGTAAAAACATGAGTTCACGAAAGAGATTATTAGCGAAGATGTCTGATACGCAGCGTCTCTCAGACCGGCTGCTAAGAAAGCCGTCAGTCAAATATGCAGCTATTGCTACGCACGTATTAGATGCGCGCGCATTTGATGCGCAGTCTACGCCATAAGACAGGTGCGCTTGCGCCTTAGATGCGCTCGCGCAAAGCCCATTGGAAAAACTATACTGTATTTATTTCCAGCGTATTCCTAAAATTCCAACTGTCAATAAACACAACAAAGCTATGCGAATCTGAACCTAGAGCGTGGAAACCCATCCACTTTGAATTCATATTGTACAGTCTTCAGCACTAACATTGTGAATACCCCACGACGTGGAGTCACGTGTCACTTTTATTGATGTTTTACATTGAGCGCCCATTTTATGTCCTTCCTCGGAATCGTTTCAACATCGGTATTCCTAATGGGACACTAGCGTTCCACCCATTACTGCTAATGTAGGAACTACAGGTACGTGGGTCGTTAGATTTCCATTCTTCTAAGTTTTTGTCGCTTTTAAAACAACGCGTGAAAATTTTATGTCAGCATTCGAAACGGCCGTTGTTGGATTTAGAATTTCAGGTTTTCGTACCCAAATATAAAACAAACCCCTTGTACGGTCACAGTTACGTGTGAAAGAAACATTTTGCCCTTAATATTACTGAGGAAAACGACACCACAATTAGTTTAAATAAGAGCATGATTTCCGGAAGACATTTAGCAATGTATTGAGCGAAATCAAAATATTACATTTTGTATATAAAATTACACATACACTGAGCTGATTCCACTAGCCGAAATTATAAAAAATGTTCATATAAACATGAGTCCGGAAATGTTTTCTTAGAGTGTAACAGCTGACGAAATATTTCGCTTCTGTTTCAAATTCCCCGCAGAAACGAAGCCCTACTTAAATATGTAGGGCGTTAATTAAGGTGTAAAATTACATTTATTTTATGTAAAATGAGGAGAAAATTGGAATAGAATAGGTCCCAGATCTGTAACTACAGTAATTTTTAGATATCTGACCCAAAACGCGAAATTCGGTCTCAAGAAATATGTTTTCTCTAGGTTTTCAGTACATAGATTTGTGAAATGGGTATACACACATAAACTTATTAAACGCTAGGGGGAAACCCCTGCGTGCTCCGCACGCCAACCCCGTTGGAGCCTTCTATAAACATAATCGTGTTATGTTTTCTTTATAATAAAGGTGTAGGATTAATAATATCCCCAAAGCTAAGATGGTAAATAATGTTAAAACTGTTCAAATCAAATTATTTCGTATATTTTATAACAGCAGTTATAATAAAGGTTAAAGGAACCAGCAAGGCTCAGGTCTACACTTTAATAAAAACCCAACCTAAAAGTTAGAAATACAAATAATTGCTACAAAGTTTGAAATCAGCTGTCAATATAACTATTAGATCAAAGTTTTATCTGTTATTTTATTCAATTGATTGCTATGGTAATAAAATGTAAGTACATGTGTTGGTTTATCAGTCTAGGCCTAACCTAAGATTCTTCCGACTAAATTTACAAATATTGAAATAAAAAATGTTTTTATCAAAACGAATTATAGCCTAAGTTTCTCAGGGATAGTGTAGCTTTTTATTAGTAAAACTATTTTGTCAATCGGTTCAGTAGTTTCAGAGATTACTCCCTACATACAAACAAATTTTTCCTCTTTATTATATTAGTAAAGATGTGCACACTAACTGAATAGAATAGGTCCCAGAGATATAACTATAGTAATTTTTGAAATATAAGAGACAAAACGCAAAATTCGATCTAAAAAATGTTTTTTTTTCGGTTTTTAGTACATTAACTTTGTGAAATAGGTATAAACCCATAAACTTATTAAACACTACTTGTAGATAATTTAATTATGAAGATAATTATATAAAATAGGCATATAATAAGCAAACACCAACTTTAAAAATATATTTTTTTCATGAAAGATAATACAGTAGACAGCAAGTCGTAACATTTTTGCCATGTAAATTTTATTTAAATTTCAAGCCTAAATTATCCACGGGAGAAGGAATTAATTTTCAAAATTAGGTCACTATCTCTGAGATTAATCAGATACAAACAAATAAACAAAGCTTGCCTCTTTATAATAGCGGATGTTTCAAAGTAAGAGACTTTTAAAATTATCACGGATAATTATATTTTAGATTATTTTCCACTTTGACTCTATATATACACTATAAAAAAGTGGGATTCGACAAAATCATGCTCTATTTGACATGATAGCAATTTGTTCTTGGACAAGCCTTAGCCTTTCCTACAAAGTGAGCGGCATCAATCAAGTTATCGAAACTGATTGCTGCTATTTCTTGAGAAGCGTATGCCTTCAGGTCTTAGTTTTAATCGGTGAACTCTGTTCTCCGGACAGCCCGAGAGCCAGAAGTACACAGAACTCAAGTCAGGAGATCGGAGGCTTAACACTGTATTTCATAATTCCCAAACATTTACGTTGAAAATTACTTGGATCTGATCTAAGAAGCCTTTTCTCGTGCTTGAGATTATTTTTGATGCTTTATTTTAATCGTCATCTTAAAAAAAATAATCAAAATTTGAAGAAATACGGACCAAATTGTCCAAATTCCCGCAAGTCCCTGCATAAAAGTATATGCATTTGTTTTGAGATTGCACCAAAAGTAATTTAGCTATACTCATTTTAAATTTATGCTTTTATTTTTCAAATTCATGGAATTTCTGTCATATCTACGAATATATTTAGAAATAACCTGTTGTAATGGTTTTAAATCAGTGACTGTTTGGTTGCTATTAAAACGCCACCTTATGTTTGTATTATTCCAGTCTACCTCGCAAAAGAAATCTAATATTTGTCTATGTAATCAAGCATAATATACGATTATTTAACATTACTACAAACAAAAAGATCGTTTTATTAATTAAATCACAATAATTTGGATTTTTTGTATTAGAAGCATTTTTAGGAATATAAACACGAGGAGACATGTTTACATTTCTTACCACAATTCAAAATCTGGCTATATGCGTGATAGACATAGGCCTAATTAAAATAACATCCGAAATATTCTGCTTTCAAATTAAAAAGCAAAACCAAAGATTATCTAAATGAAGAAAACGCGAAAATAAAATACGTGAATAGGATCGAAAAGATCTTTTTACCATAGAAAACAACTTCAGCGACTTCAAAACTATTGTTTGCGGCTCATTTTGTTCCTTAAAACGTGGTGATGCTACAAAGTTATATTTATTTGTGGTAGCCTAACTGGATGCAATAACTGGAGTTGTATTCCGACAACTTTCCATTGTGATCTGTCTAACACAAGGTGTTTTCAAAGAAAACATCAAAAACAAAACGTACCAATTCAAGGTCTCGGAACATTTAGTCGACTTTAACCATCGATGCACGGACTTAAATTTAGAAATAGTGCATCAATGCAAAAAGGGACCGATAACGAACGCCATAGAGGAATTTGAAACATACAGATAACATAAAACAGACCCTCATATTTTGTTAAACAGCAAATCTCAATTTCAATCATACACATTATTTGGCATATTACAACAGCAAGAAGATAATAATGTTGATACCAGGAAGAATCTGTCCGACCCGACCGCCAGCGCTTATCAGTTACGGCAACCTATGTCACTAATGTCCAACAGTACTTAACACGGCAACGCGAGCCGATGTTCTTCATACGGTTGACTTTAACTTTATATGTGTCACTGTACATTTAAATAAATTTTATGCACATCTAAGTGTTTATATGAAGTATGTTTAAACGTTAACAAAGAACAGCAAAACACATTTGAAAATAACAGAATGAGAAAAATCGAAACGGCCGTCATGTAACAAATTACGAGTAAAACAAGGATTGTCTGACAGAATAAAACTAAGGTAATATAAATGTTAAAAAGTTGTATACACAAATTTCAATTCCAAAACATTATTATTTTTAAGTTATCTCGTTTTGAGGCTATTGCACACTATTCCGTTTACCTCTATTTCTGCCTAAAAAAAAATTTATTTTAATATAAACATTTTAAATTAATTGTGTATTTATAACTATTAAAAATATCAGATTGATACCTGTATTGTCTTCCTGAGAAAATCTACTTTTTACAGCTGTTTAATTCTCCCTCACTTTCACACCAATCTAACTTCTGGCTCTTTATTAACTTCAAAGCATATCTATTATCACACAGCACAACTCTCTACACACTTTCTACTGGTAAAATACACTTTAATAAACAATCTATACAAGCATATCACGTAATTCGACTACCTATATCTAATTTTCTTTACCGTTTACAGACATGCCAAAATTCCTTTTTAGGCGCCATTCTGCAATACCGGTCTCTATTACTATAAATCACATAATAGCGTTATGCAAATTAAAATAACGGCACGATGTAATAATTCCATTAACATCTCGCGAGCGATGTATTAGCCAAGCTGTCCGATACTGATCTCTATTACCATACGAAGCTATAAGCGAAGCACACGCTATCAAGTTACGGTAGAATTGCATACTTCATATTTTAAATTAATAACTTGTCATTCAATAACACGTGAAATGGCTATCTCGTGTTTTGTTATTCCACACCTACATCTGGTAGGAACTGATCGCGTGTTCTCTGTATGATTTCATTTAATTAAACATTTTTTTTTATTTATAATGAAGGGGTTATCTGTCGTTTTCAAGAAATGAACAATCTGGGTAATATTTTAAAAATGGATTTCGTCTTCATTTATCATTGTTTTAAATATAAATCCCCGAACTTATCTGGGAAAAGTTAGACTTTGGAAAGTAAACTGCATAGTTTATACTAATATTATAAAGAAGTAGGGGGTAATCTCTGGAAATACTGAACGGATTGAAAAAAAATAGTTTAAAAAATAAAAAGCTACACTATAAACTGAGATAGGCTATAATTTATTTTCATAAAAACATTTTTTATTTTAATATTTGTAAATTTAGTTGGAAAAAATTCTTAGGTTAAGCCTAGACTGATGAACCAACACATATTTCTTGAATGTATTTACATTCATTACCATGCACACCAATTGAATAAAATAACAGATAAAACAGCTGTTTGCTCTAATAATATTTCCATTAACAGCTGATTTCAAACTTTGAAGCCATTATTTGTATTTCTAACTTTTAGGTTAGACTTTTATTAAAATGTATGCCTGAGCCTTGCGGGTTCTTTTAACCTTTATTATAACTGCTGTTATAAAATATACAAAATAATTTGATTTGAACAGTTAAACATTATTTACAATCTTAGCTTCCAACAAGATTGGCGTGCGGAGCACGCAGGGTTTCCCCTAGTAAATTATATATACCGTGAGTTTAAATTTTTTGCATAGAATATAATCTAGTTTACATGAAGGTTTTTGTAGGTCTTTCAATAGATTATGGTGTACCACTGGTATCTGTTTTAGGGACAGTACTTCTATTCAACTATATTACTAGAGATCGCATTCGACTTTTATCAAGTTTATAAACAACCAATCTCAATTTTGCCTAGGAAATATTAAACTTGCAGAATTTAAACGTATTATAATACATTTTAATTCATATTACAGTTATTTTTATAATTGTATAGGTTTAATTTTCTTTTTCGTAACTGACACAGACATAGATCTCAATTCCAAAATCAGATAAAACTTGTACAACATCCAGTGAGTTTCCGAATTTCGCCGATGGATATTTCAGTTGTATGACTATCGGATTTAATTTTATAGATCCTAACATTTTTGCGCCGTAATAGTAAATTAAATAGCATAATTGAATACAAAATTTTGATTTTTTAAATATAAATACTTGATGCACGTCAATCAAGGAAAGCACATATTGTTTACCAGCATTTTCGATACGTTTAAATTTGACTTCTCAAAATGTCGTAATTTGTGCAATGAAAGTCGTAAAGACCCACAACAATAGATTTCAATACATTTATTTAAAACTTTATGCCTCCTTCTAACAATCCAATTACAATTTTTTACCCTAATTTGAACTTTTTATTATAAATTTGAGATTGCATATATATATATTTTTTAAATTGACTACAAAAAATATTACTTAAAAGGTTTTGGGGATCGCAGATTTCATACACTCTGAAAAAGTACGAACTTTACGTACGTATTTTGTGGTTCTTTTAACCAAACATAGTTGACTTCAGATTTAATTTATAACTACAGTATTAATTATTTATACCTATTTATTTATGAAATAAACTAGTTTGTCTCCATACCCTATCATTGTGCGACTCTATCAGGCAGTTTTACCATCGCCGAATTCGATACTACATTTCGGGGTTCATAATCAGCGTAAGAATTTCTCGACCATCGGCACAGTTTTACCTTATTCAGTGCAACCCGATCATATCTTTCAGTTAAAAGTCAGCATAATTGTATGGTCCAAAATGGGATAATTCACACGTTTCATCGGCCACAGGTAACAGTAACGTTTTAAAACATTTTTTTACTCTATGTTTTTTTTTACTAATTAATGATAGACAGGTATTGGAAACAAACCCCAATGGATGGATTCGGAAACTATCGAACCCAAGCGTATGACGCCTCCTTAACTGAGTTACCTTTACTCCCATGTATCTATTAAAAACAAGAAGGAACAAAAAAACCCTCGATGTTTATTTCTGTTTTGGGCGTATCTTAATAACACCGGCCTAATCACAAGGTGACCCTGATGACCAGGAATGTCAGTACCCAATCTCTGACAATCCAAGTTGAAAGTTGACTGTCGTAAATTAGAAAATATCTACATTGAAATACAATACTGTCAGTGAATTTGAAAGTAAATTAGCTTACATAATTTCTGCAATAGTTACAGATCGTGATTAATTGAGTTGAAATTTTGGATTTAAAAACAAAAGTAGTTACTAATATTTGGAAATACTCTCTTCAATGTAGTCTTTTTAAGAAAAGAAATAAGAGTGAGGTTCTTAATCACGTTTAATGAGTTTTCTAAACAATTTATTTAACTTGAAAAATATAAATAATGTTTAATTTCATTTAAATCGTTATAGCTGTTACTGAGTTTCTAAAACTAAAGAATAAATTGTTGTATGTATGTTTATTAATCCAACTCCAAAACATTACTTATCTGATTTCTATTAATGTTTTACTAATGTGGTTTTACTGAAAATCCGGGTAACAAAGGCTATGATGTTTCACCATAAATCTCATAAACAAATCAGTAGAGTGATAAAAAAAGGTTTTGTGAAAATCCCACATTTTATAGGATTTGTATGCCTATACTGTTAAACGTATGCCAAAAGAGTAAACGAAATGTTGACAGTGAAAAGAACTAGCATAAAATAAGTGAAGACATATATGTCTACCGTGAATGTTTCACACAAATTCATACAAACTGACGTCTTGGCCAGCTGAGCCAACGAAAAAACATGGTTTGTGATTAAAGATATTGATTTAATTCGTAAAATATATGGAACATTTTGTTTTTTCTGTGATATTTTGACAATATTCGGTAAATATTGATTTTAATAAATTAACCTGTCCTGGTTGATGAATTACCTTTATCTTGGCAAACTCCATGAAAATCGGAACAGTAATAGGCCTAGTAGCCCAGTAGGGGAGTTTCAGCTTACATTAATTGCGGCAACGGTTTTTTTTTCTAGGATCGTTTGGTATGGTGTGGGTATGCCAAATCTAATTTTGCGACCTCAAAAGTGAGGGGGGAGGGGCAAAAAACCTTGAAATTTTCTGACTTTTTCCAGTTTTTCACTTATAACTCGAAAACGGTGTATATTTTGTAAACAACAGTACTTTAATAAATTAAAGAGAATAAAATTTCACTCGATTAAAAAAATAAAGTGTAAAATTGGTCCAGTAGTTCGATTTTTAAGGGGATCCAAAATACAGCAACATTTTCCAACTTTGCCAAAAACTGAGTTTTACCCATTTTCAATGTGCTGTAACTTTCCAACACCAAACTTTATCAATACCAACCTCCCTAAAAGTTGTAAAACATCAATCCTTAAGTTTAAAAAGCACCGATTTTTCTAAATTTGATAAATTTTGAAATTTGTTCAACTCATTAAGCAAAACTAGAGAAAATCTTAAATTCACACAATCGGGTTTTCACTCTTTTTCAATGAAAATCTTTTGCCGCAATTAATGTAAGCTGAACCATTTTTTGGATCCTCTATATACTGGTCTTTATGGGTGGTTGGTTCTATATATTATCTGTCACGGAAATTTAAAATTTCTTAATATTTGTGTCTAATTTTTAACTGATGTTTGCAGAACATTTTGAAGTTTGATTATAACCCGAACAAAAATTTAAATATAGGCTACGGAGGTTTTTTTGAAGTGAGAACTTTATAGAGTAAACCAAAGTATAAAACCATGAAGAGTAAAACGTTATCAACATGATAATACGGTATGCACCAAAATTGAAGCAGCTGTTGTTGGTTTTTAGAACAGCTGATTACATTGTTGATTGTTGCCAGGCCACGTTGCTTATTATTACTTTCTTGTTTGGAGTTGGTTAGTTCTGTAATGGTTCTTACCTCGCCAGAGAAAGTTTTTATAGTAGAGAATTATCTTCCTTAACACGGAACAGGTGATTCCGGTGGTCCTAGTGTGATTCGAACTGCTGTAGAGTTTCAAGAACGATTTCACAAACAGTGTTGTTGACAAGTTCTGCCTTACGGGTAGTGTTTTGACTCGGCGTAAAGGGTGTGTAGGCCGCTCAAAAAACGGTCATTATGAATAAAAACCACTACATTTTTGTGTGTAAATGTGACACTGTTAAATTGACTTTAACATCTAAATCTCTGTATAAGTTAATTCCAATATTGCTAAAGAAATTCTATCAGTTAACCTAATAAAGCTACCGGTAGATGCGATCGTGTAATTTCAATTCCTCTTCGCTTAGTTGACACGACGGTCCCTCACAGTGAAACGGCACTAAAGTCTCTAGGATCGGCTTGAAACTAATTGTACAAGTACTTGTTATGCAATGCGCATGCGTGAGCAATACTGTCACGTGGTTCACTTAGCGACTTTATACCCACTGGTAATGTTTATCTGTAAAGGTGTAAGTACATTGCAGTTTAGACAATAATCACACACAGCCTAATTGTTAGAATGTATGATGTCGAGGAAAGTCTGTCCCAAACGCTGTTTTCTTTTTTGTTGTTAACATTTTTTCTTTCATATCTTGAAATGGGAGCTACGTTTCAATACGCTTCGGTTCATATAATCATAGTTTCGAATCCAATTGAATTTTTCCAAGAGTTGAATTTTTCAGTGTTATTCCCCTCTTGTTCGATTCCTCATATATATACTAGGAGCTCCAACCCTGATCGCTTCGCTCGCCAACCCTGACGGAGACCCATGGCGAAACCAATGCAAACAGATTATTGTATAATCTGATATTTTCACGGAAATTACGACAGCTATAGAAATAGACTCGGCTATCTCTAATAATTCGAATTACAGCATGCGTTGTAATTTCACAATTTTATTAATATTTAAATAATCAAGATTTTAAATTTTTTTTGATATTATTAACTAAAGGAAACCATATACACCAGATGTTTGGCTTATAATACAGTAAGCCTTATGTTTGCTTTTACGTAATCTAAACAAATGTTAGTTGTGAAGAATAATTATCTGCAAAAATGGTTGCAAACAAACGTGATTGGGTTCATTGTAGGCCTAACCTAGAATTATGTTAAACTAGTGGACCGGGCAATGCTTCGCTATTGCTTGATTTACTTAACCTAAAATTATATTCAGTTTTTGATCCAAATCAGTTGTTGATCAAAATCAGCTGTTGATCGAAATCAGCTGTTTTAAGCTTTTCATACGAACAGCTGTTTTTTTTTGTGCCCCTGATAAAATCAAAAGAAATCTTTCTTCTTCTTCCTTAAGATTGACCTTCCATAAGATTAACATGGCAACTTTGAGGGCCTCTGGGGCGAAGCCCTTAACATACATTGAGCTCATTTTAAGGGAAGCACAACTTCAGAGTGAGCTCTGTAAAATGACACCAAAAACATCAAAATCGGTTAAAAACTCTAGGAGGAGTTCTACTCACAAAATAACTCCTAGCAAATTAATTATGTATAGATAGATGATTGATCCAAATCAGCTGATTCATTTATAATATGTAACAACAGGTGTTTGAAGTGAATTATAATATAGTAAGCATACTTCGATGATATTTGTTTAGGCCTATGTTTGCTTTTGGTTTGTCAATCTAACCTAAATAAGCTGTTAGTTGTAAAGAACAATAAACTGATTCTAAACCTGCTAAGTTGGTTGCTATGGCATGATGCAAACAAACAAGTGTTGCTAAGCTTTTGATCCGAACAGCTGTTTTATCTGATATAGCCTAGGACTGGGCGTGAACGACAAATTTGAACTGTTTTTACGTTTAAAAACACAAATTTTGCAAAATTCTTTCTTAGTGTGCGTTTATAACCTGATAAGTATATAGGCCTACCTTCAAATTTTCGTATTTGTATCTTAATTAGTTTTTGCTTTACGTTGATTCTATGTCAGCCAGTCTTAGCCAGGACAAAACCGTTTATACCAGGTGTCTTAAAAGTCCCACTCCCCCCCCCCCTTTAACTTTTGTGTTTGTTAAAACAAACAAATGTCCTTTGGGGAACAATATTAACTTAGCCCAAAGTATCTTTTGAAGCAATCGGAAATTTCGAGTGTCCAATAAAAATGGGGGATTTTTGGGGCAACTCAAAATTTTTAAATTACAAAATTTTCTAAGATGTAGGAGTCGACTTAAAATTTACGAAATTGATTTGGAAGCAATATTTTAGGTCAAACACTTTGAAATAAACATTTTTGTCTCTTGAAATTGTTTCTAAAAACTCTTCCTTTTCGAGGTATTAGCAACTTTATGTCGATTTATTTTAAAACGTTTAGGGTCGCCATTTTGTTTTGGGTGATCCAATTTTTATTTTCTGTATGTAATTTTCCTAGTCTTAAATAGACCTTTAAAATAAGGTATCGCATGACCATACTTCCCATTTTAAAATTTTGAGTACTTTATAATAAAAGTAAAGTACCGGTTGTGAGTACCGTAAGTAAAGTACTTTATAATAAAAGTCACATAGACGGACATAATAAATTTTATTCATTACTATTTTATATGGAATTTAATACAACTTTATATAGTAAAGTTAATTAGGGTGCTGTAAGCAAGTATAGATTTTTTTATATATAATATATTTGCTGATGCATCGTGTGCTAGAAGTTAAGACCTAGATGTGGTTCGGTCAGGGCTATGTAATAATGAGCTGACTCATTTCAGCTCTAGAGAAGACGTGACGTCAGTTGTTAGCTTAGCGTTCAACTGCAAATACTGTCTGTCTACAGCGCAGCCTTCCTTTCTCCCTCTGTGTATTTCAGTTAAACACATAATTTATTCGTACAAATTAAATCTTAGTGACCACTGCAATGTAAGTACTATTCAAATATCCGCTTAACACAATATTAAATTCTTTGAAACTCTAAAATATATTATTCAAGATACATTAAGGAACGGCAAAAAGGTAGCGTTTTAATGAAATAAAAGTGTTTGCAAGAAAGTTATATAAAAAAAGGCTACATTTTCAATTTTATTCGAAACTTTGATCATATGAGTTTTGGATAAGCGTGAGCGAGTGATACATTTAACGATTATGGCATTGAATACTGATTATCGATTATTTACACAAACTTGTATTTGGAACTTTTGGTACAGAATATTTGTATAGTGTTCTTGTATTAAATAAGTACGAAAATAAACAGATTAAGAAAAATGTATTTAATAGTTTAAAGCTCTCGTAAATTGTAGTCCTAATAAATCGTAAGGAGTAAATTTTAATTTAAATAAGTAAAATGTAAAAGCAAGCAAAATGAAATACACTTAACGTTTATGGACAGTAATCGTCATTATTTATGGTTACATCACATATAATACTACACTGTAAGGAGCAATATTATAATTTTATATTAATGATTGTGTTTTTGTATATTATTATCAAATATAAATTACACACAAAACACGCCTACAAAACAAGAACTGAATTTAATTAAGCGTTAAAACATCATTCAATAAACATAATACGGAAATTAAACGTGGGGAAAGGAATTGTCATTGAATAAAACTTTTCTAGGTTGGCTAGTAGCGGCACAGCCGGTTTGACCGCGAGATCGTCGAATTATGCATTCGTAATATCGTGTTTCTGGTTCTATTTTTATAAATGCAAAATCAGGGCAATAACATTGAAGGGTTTATATTTGGTTTAAGTATTACCTTAAAATATGGCCATTATTGTTTGAAGACTCCCAAATAATGCAATAAAAATAATCAACTATAGCACAAGCACGTAATACAAAAGAACATGTGTTTTTAAAATAATTTAAGAGATTTTACAACTTTTAAGTTGAAAAACGACGTCCGAAACACGTTAGTACGTAGTGTATGTTTTCGCTGTTTTACGCAAGATGCAGAAGAGCCTTTAGGTAGCGTCAGTTTAGACCAGTAGCTGCCTATTCTGCCCTACTAAGCACAAAGGGGGTAACTGACATTTTTGTACTTTTTGAGATTTATATACCTAATAATTCTATACAAAATTTGGAGTCAATTACTAGAGTTTCAAGGCCGTAAGTGCTTTTAAAACCTATTTTAAACGTATTTCTTTTTAGGTGTAACTACACATACTACTTGAAATACTAAAAGAATAAGGCAGTAACTGGCAATAACTAAAGCATTTTAGCCGTATTTGATGCAGATAAGGCCATTGACTTTAGTAAAAAACACTTACGGCTTCAAAAGCTTAGTATATTAGTGAACCCACAGTAAACTTCAAATCAATATCTCTTAGGATTTTCACATGAAAAAATAGTATTAACTAGTATTGAAAATCTTTTTTAATAGTACATAATAATTGACGTCACAGGAATGTACCCCTTCCAATTATTGGTTCAATGACCGAACCAAACTTTGCCCATTTCATCTAATTATTAAAGTATATGTTTAGTTACACTATAATATGTAATGTATGTTTAGAACATACGATGTTTTATAACCGTTTCAACCATCAGTTTGGTGTGTTTATCCTTTCCTGAGAAGTTTAAAAGTGTCAGACAAACATACATTGTATAATTATGATTGGTATTGTCACATTTGAATCAATGCTGCATCTCACATTTCCCGAGATAAAACAATTTTAAATTTTCTATGATTTTTCCACAGAAAATGTGGGTTTTGTGGTACTTTCTCTCGTGGATAACTTATGGTACTCGTATGATGCAATTTCGACGAGTGTTCTCATATTTGAATCATTGCTGTACCTCAAATAGTTTGCGAGTTAAAGAACTTTAACGTTGCGGGTATAAGTAGGATATAAAGGTCTTGGTGTGAAACTAAGCCAATCTAGGTTCGAGTCGCGTACTTTCAGGCGATAATAGACACAATTTGACTAAAAGCAACAACAAAAAACTTTTACCAATCCGTCGATGGATTAAACTGTTGTACCTACGTGAACGGATTACTCAACATAGACCGACTCCTAGGTCACGTCGGTTCTCACGACCTCTAGCGCAGTTTCTTTCACTTTTACCATTTTCATTCTTCGCCAGGTGTTCCGGACTGTGACGTAGGCAATCGTGAAGCAATCGGAAGTTTCTAACACTTTGACATTTCTATTTGTAAGTTTTTAGATAAGAATTTGAATATTAGTTGATAAATCTGTAAAATTACTGACTCGGAATGAAATCCTATATCAGTAAGGTAACTTATAATCGGCCAGAACTCAGGGCTAGGAAGTATCTTGATGGGTCAAACTTGAGAACTTCTTTCAATTTGGAACGAAGTTCCTTAAAGCGGGTTGCGGGTAGGAGTTAACAAATAGAAAATGTAATGCGTAACGACAAATATAAAATACTAGTAACGAAAAAGCGTTACAAAATTTGTTGCTACGGAAATGAATGTAAATACATTCAAGAAACATGTGTTTTGGTTCATCAGTTTAAATTCCGTTTAAATTTCATCAGTTCGGTTCCGTCCGGCGAAGTTAAGATATTATCGAGAAGCGCTGAAAAACCATTTTAGGTTAGGCCTATAAAGAAATTTTAAGTCTAGGCCTAACCTAAAATTATTGTACGTATGTTGCTGTTAAAACAGGTAAAATAAATTAAACGCACACACAATAATTTTAGATTAGGCCTAGATTGATGAAAGAACATTTTATGTTTAGTGAATGTATTTACAATTAATGGACAATTAACTGTTATAATATTAATTCTACACCTTTATTATAATAACATTAAACGTATGGAAACAGTAAATATTTGTATAAAAAACAATCTGATAATAATAACGGCAATTGAAAGATTTAAATTGTGTGTGTATGTTGCCGTTAAGGCTGGTACAGTACGATATTTTAACCGTGCAATCGGCTCGGCTAGCGCTCGGTGGGCTAGCGGTGTAGCGGGGAGGGATTGTAAAGGCAGTTCCACAAACTTCGAATAAACAAAAATGATTATTCGAATAAAATTATTGAAATAAAAACTACTTGAATGAGTCATAGACTACTTGTCTCTTGTTCGAGTATTCGAATAATAATACTGTGGTGTGGTTAAGGTAAATGCCAGACACCAAGTAGGCCTACTTCCCCCCAGGCAGGAAGTTTTCCCCGGAATCTAACTCCTGACATCCGTACCGAGCAAACCGTAAGTCAAACGAAAAAATGTTGCAAATAAAATATTTAATTTCGACCTTTATCTAAAACTATCTCGCGAACACTTTGTCTCTGACCAACAAATAAAAAACTTTCCAGCGGTGGGGAAATTTCATGTCATTATGAAGTACATTGTTGTAATATTGATTTTTACTTTCTCCACCCTATACGTAGTATATGGAGAAAGTATTGTTTTCGTAAAAATGTTCGAATTTGAATTTTCAGTTGAATTATCTGTTTTGGTGCTCCCAGAACCCCAAACAATTGTTTAGTGCAATTATTATCTGTGTTGATGCTCCCTGAACCCAAAAATATTTTTAGTGGAATTTTTGTTTGTTTTGGTGCTCCCTGAACCCAAAAAAGTGTTTTTAGAGTGGTGTCTGTCTGTCAGTCTGTCTGTATGTATACACGTCCAGAGAGGACACT
>JAGFPH010000339.1:97637-114673 GCA_018207615.1 Philaenus spumarius | reverse complement strand
CAAATAAACTATTTTAAAACAACTTACTAAATGAGAAAGCACAATGTCTATTTGAGAGGTATTAACAAGTAAATAATTTTAACACAATTTATGAAATGAGGATGCACAATGTACATTTCAGCGGTATTACCAAGAAAATTATTTCAACACAATTTATGAAATGAGGAAGCACAATGTCCATTTCAAAGGTATTACCAAGTAAACTATTTTTAACACAATTTATAAAATGTTGAAACACAATGTCCATTTCAGAGGTATTAAGAAGTAAACTATATACTCTGCTATATACACACATTACACACGTGTACTGTATATTCGTAGAGCGTGGCGGAAAATGCGTGACGAAATAGAGCGTGACAGTAAAATCCGATTCACCGCCATTTTTTTTTTTTAATTTTTGGACGGTGCGCCTATAGAGAAGTTTATATTGAGATTTTTGAGATTGTTCAATTTATGTTGATTCGATAGTTAAATTATAAATCTGTCAACGCTGTATGGTTAAAATTTTAAGATTTCTATTCAATAATTTATGTAAAACCTCCTACAGAATTTGTGTTTCTTTACTTAGTTCTTCTATATTTGTCAAAAACAATAATTGTTATTGGCGTTTTTACACTAATTGGGTGTTTTTATATTCACTCTTATTTACAGAGAAATATGCTGTTTCAGTGTACGCACAAATACCTAAAATTTTACATATACCTGTTTCCTTACGAAGACGAGTCGGGATAAACTCGTACCTGTAAGACAGGTGCCTAATTATTCCCCGTACTATCTCCTGATGTAAATGCTAATATTGCGGGATGAATATGGAGTTGGACGGATAAATAGGAGCTAATAGGGAAGTGCCGTACAAAGGCTACCGTCTAACCTGTCCGCTCTGACTCGGTGCGTTGGTCCGTCTTTGTATAATTTATCAATTAACGTTCCGATTGCATAGTTCCGTACTGTAATCGTAGAAATGACGGTAGGGTCGAAGGTAGATCATTGTTTACCTAAGTAAGTACTGTACATGCAAACGTAATGTATTTATTTAAAAAAAGTAATATTGGTTATTAACCAAAATAATCGTTTGTTTTTCTACCGTAATTAGTTAGTATAATTTATTACTAAAGTTTTTTAAGTTAGGTTTGTCCACCAATTGGGTTAATTTATTATCAGGTTTTTTACAATTCTTTACAACTATCAGTTTTTTTAGATTAGGTAAAAGTAAACAAAAGGTTTACTGTATCATCTATAAAGGTTTACAAAATCTAAATCTAAATTTGTCTAGTATATTCTTAAGCGGCATAGAAACCATTTTGCAATGCGATTACTTAAGTCAATGTAATGGAATTGAATGAATTAAATCAAGCAATAGCGAAGCATTGCTGGGTCACTAGTTAGTAATAAAATCACAATCGCCTGGACATTTTATCATTACAGGCGTAAACGAAGTGGTAATGGTGGAAATAAATTATGTATTGGTGGGGATAGTGAAGGAGGGTTAATTGCTCCAAACACTGTATTTTGCTACACTCCTAGACGATGTTTGTCTATTTTGTCTAATCGTAGTTCTTTTTATTTCACAAATTGAATGGTTTCCTGGATAAGCCTGGGATGGGAGTCACATGCGATCACTCCATCCATAAACATTTAGAAGGCCTACCTTTGCCAAATTCCTCGGATTTCCTTGACTTTCAACAAGAATGAAGTATATTAATTATGCTGGCTTCAAAGCGACACAAAGTGCGTGGGACAGTCGCAGTCGTGACCGACCGGCGTCATACGTCGTGACCCTCTCATTTCTCAACTTAACACCTTCAGACGCTGGTTTATTACTGGTTCTTTTAAACTATTTTTTTTGTGTGTACATTCGTAAGACGGACGAGCGCCCGTAATGAGTTTCGGTTAGTTGACACTGACGCGAAGGTAATTTGAAAATGATTGGACAAATCAGTGCATTACCAGGATTAGTTGGCTGCCTACCGTGTGAAATCCTAATGGCGACCGTGGTAACGGGATAAAGCTTTGACCTTTTTGCAAACAAGAAAAGTCTAAGTAATAGGATGTTCGTGTAGGTTATTTATACTGATGAAGGGTGGGGAGGGTAAGTCTTACGACAGTAGTGAGTTGACCGCAGCGTTCCAAGTGGCAGAGCTGTACACTACTAGCATTGAGTTTGCTAGTTTTTTATTCTTCTGCTAGCAAATATAGGGCAGCTTCTTAAAGACCGAAATAATTCGACCACGCAGCTGGACCGCTGACGTGAGTTGAGCAAATTTCCAAAATCAAGTTTATAGACCTATGTTTTAGGGTTTCAACCAACAATTTGGGAAATATGTCTACTCAAGAAGGCGTTGAACAGCTGTCTGTGTGTACGCAATATATTAGTAGAATTTGTTTGCGCCTAGTGGCCTCGCGAGTTTGCACACTTGGCTTCGAACCGGGTACTTTTATGGTATTTTACGTTTTGATCGATTTTGGGGGAACCAAGCGAGCTATAAGGTCGCGTAAAAAAACAAAATGTGCAGAATAACACCCTACATTTATATTTTTAGAAAAAACTCTAAAAAAATTTAATTCTCGTAGCAAAAATCAAAAAAAATAGTTACTTCCGGACAAAAAACGTACTTCCGGTTGTTGGATTTTTTTGGCTAACGAACTAGTCCGAGCCACATAGACAACCAACATGTGTACCAAATTTGAACCAAATCGGATTTAAAATACGGCCGCTAGAGTGCGAACACATATATACATATATATATAAATTTTTTTTAACCCCCAAAACGTGTTCTGGGGACCATGATCGGTGCTCATTTGCTACTCCCGACCTTGGGTCTCACCATAAGGGCCACTGCAATAGCTCATTTTTCCTATGGAAATTCGCTAAATATAGGTTTACAGACGAAACCCTGACTGTAAACGTACTGAAATTCGCATGCGTGACAATGTATGGTAGTATGAGAAATTAAACACAGCTTTACTCACTCATTGAACATTGAAGGATGCATTATTAGCGAATTTCCATAGGAAAAATGAGCTATTGAAGTGGCCCTTATGGTGAGACCCAAGGTCGGGAGTAGCAAATGAGCACCGATCATGGTCCCCAGAACACGTTTTGGGGTGTCAAAAAAATTCATATATATATATAAATATATATGTATATTTTTTTTTTTTATAAATATATATGTATATATGTGTTCGCACTCTAGCGGCCGCATTTTAAATCCGATTTGGTCCAAATTTGGTACACGTGTTGGTTGTCTACGTCGCTCGGACGAGTTCGTTAGCTAAAAAAATCCAATAACCGGAAGTACGTTTTTTGACCGGAAGTAACTATTTTTTGACATTTTTACTACGAGAATGAAAATTTTTTAGAGTGTTTTCTAAAAATATAAATGTAGGATGTTATTCTGCACATTTTATTTTTTACGCGACCTTATAGCTCGCTTGGTTCCCCCAAAATCGATCAAACCGTAAAATACCATGAAAGTACCCGGTTCAAAGCCATGTGGTGGATTTTACTGTGGGGTTGGCGTGCGAAGCACGCAATGCATAGCGTATTGAAGATACTCCCAATACGGGGGTTGGCATGCGAAGCACGCAATGCTTTCAGTGTTAAAGAAACTCCCAATTTTCAGAATGTCGTGCGAAGCACGCAATGCTTTGAATATTGAAGACACTCCCAAATATGCGGATTGGCGTGCGAAGCATTTTGCAGCTATTCAGCACCGTCGTGAGTAGACTTATTTCCCAAATTGTTTGTTGAAGCCCTAAAACATAGGCCTATAAATTTAATTTTGGAAATTTGCTCAACTCACGTCAGCGGTCCAGCTGCGTGGTCGATTTATTATTCCAGTATTCGTCCGCATGCAACAAATTGATGTGATAACCACCAGAGTGCAGGTTAAACACTCGAGTAGAAACACAAATTAGGCGCGTACATGTTCCCACAATAACGTTGATATTTCTTCATAAATTATCAAAAATTATTATTGAAATTACTTTTATTTGAAAGGTAATTAACACTTAGTTAGGCGCACCCTTAGAACTAACGTCAGTAGGCGCTAGCGGCAAAATCCCCGCACTTTAATTTTCCAGAATTTCTGTCGCTATTTTGCAGCATTTAAAATTTGGTAGGGTTCAATTTTGATTGTAAAAACTTGGCCGTTAGGCCTCAGATCGTAAGATGCCCTTTGGTAAACCCCCCCCCCCCCCCCATGTGGATTTTAACCGGATACATTTATGGTATTTTACGTTTTGATCTATTTTGGGGGAACCAAGCGAGCTATAAGGTCGTGTAAAAAAACAAAATGTGCAGAATAAAATCCTAAATTTATTTTGTTATACAATACTCTAAAAAGTTCATTATCGTAAGAAAAATATCAAAACATAGTTACTTCCGGTCAAAAAAAAACGTGCTTGACACCCCAAAACGTGTTCTAAGAACCATGATCGGTGCTCATTTACCACTCCTGATCTTAGGGCTCACCATAAAGGTCACTGCAATAGCTCATTTTTCCTATGGAAATTTGCTAATAAAAAGTACAAAATGAAAAAGCTAATGAATGTTATAGGTCTAGCTACGTAGAGAATGTACCATTTGGAATATAAAAAAATCGCAGCTGAAAAATGTTGGCAACACAGAGCAAAGTTGTGTTAAGCCGTACTAACCTAAACAATAACAAGAAATTACGAAAAACTTACACTTAATTTTGGGACGCTAGTGGGGAAAACTCCAAAGTTCTTACAGCACAAAACCGCGCTAGCGGCAAGAATGTGATCATCTTTTGATATTTGCATTATTGAATAAGAAAACAATTGCAAACATTGGTTTTGAGTCAAGTCAAAGAACCAATTTAGTTAAAATACATCAACATGTGGACTGTACTAACCTTTAAAACGACACATTGAGAATAATGTTCTGATCACTATTACTCCAGTAATATTATTACCGGTTTAACATTGCTCTTATGGGAGTTGAAATTCAAGATGGTGGCTGGGTCGAGCCTTAAGTTTTTATTGCAGCAAAGGATCGCTTATATGGCCGTGAATCTTCAGATCAAACCTTTAAGCAGTTTCTACACCTAATGATTGTGTAAAAGACGATTGTTGACGACTTTACATTTCAAAAATATTAGAGTAGGTTTTTTAAACTTTTGTTGCCAACACAAAGGGATGATCTTTTCTTGCTTCATTCGTCAAGATGACGAGTGTGGAGGATGTTGGGCCTGCTTAACTTTGTCAAAACTGCGGGCACCCCAAATGTCAGGGTCGAGACAGGTGTAACATTGGAGCCCACGACCCTGACTGGGGTTGTAGTGTTTGTGATGATAAAAACTTATATATACTTAGTTTAATTAAATTAGGCAAAAATAATCAAATTTAAGTTTATTCTAAAAATTCTTTAGTGATTGAAAATGGGAAATGTTTACTTGTGGAAGTTTTAAAGGGCTCCAACTACGCTTTAGTTCCAAACAATGCATCAGTAAATACTTTGATACGCTCGCAGCACTAGTGTATTAGCAAAACATGAAATAAAAAAAAGCACTCATAATAGTTCAGAGCACCATTAAAAAGCTTTACTATACCAAGTTTCATTGATTTGAAAAATCTATTAATTTGAGTTTTTTCTGTAATTATTTTATGGTTGAAAATGGAAAATATGTACATTTGGAAGTTTGATAGTTACCTCCACTAACATATCAACTTGTTAAATTTCATGCACAAGGGCTTTTCGGCTACGGTGTATTTGCAAAATATGAGATAAAATAACAAATTCGATAACAGTGCAATGGACATTAACTATGAATTTTTGTATTGCATTTATCAAAACATATTAAATTTGAGTTTTTGGGAAATTGTTTATTTGTTAAAAATGGAAACATTTTATTTTTGGAAGTTGTTTGCATACCTGTACCAACGGATCAACTTGTGTGTTAAATTTCATGCTTTTGGGACTTTTGGTTTGGGTTGTGTATAGATATGTCAGTGAGTGAGTGAACTCATAGTATAGTATAGTTATATAAATACATCAAAACTATTTTAGAGTTTTGTGTTTGGGGACTACACGACATTCTTGAAAATGTTAGGGAAACCCAAACCTGATCTATTTCTGTTTACATGTAAAGTTGTACGGGTCATTGAATCACAACATACAGCAAGCTGTATATATATTATAACTAGCTGACCCGTACGGCGTTGCCCGTGGTGGTTGGTATTTTCAGTCTTTTTAACGTAATTGTATTCTTTTTAAGTGTTCAGTCAGTGAGTGGTATTTGGCTTATATATATATATAGATCTTAAATAATAAAAGCACTATTGTCATAATAATAAAAGATCTGAAATTATGATTTTAGTAACTTTGATAACCCCAAACCCCTCCTAAAATTACGAAATTTTTCATACCCTTTCTTAGTGAGCACCCTAGAGGAAGCTACATACCAAATTTCATTCCAATCCGTTCGGTAGTTTTGAAGAAATCGTGATTTAATAACTTTGATCCCCCCAAACCCCCTCTAAAATTTCGAATTTTTTGAAACCCTTTCTTAGCGAGCGCCTATGGCTCTAGAGGAAGCTACATACCAAATTGCATTCCAATCTGTTCAGTAATTTTGGAGAGATCGTGATTTAGTAATTTTTACCCCCCAAACCCCCCTAAAATTTCCGTTTTATTAAAAACCCTTTCTTAGTAAGCACCTATGGTCCTAGAGGAAGCTACATACTAAATTTCATTTCAATCCGTTCGGTAGTTTTTGAGAAATCGTGATGAGTGAGTGAGTGAGTGAATGAGTGAGTGAGTGGTATTTCGCTTTTATATATAGATTTACATTTATAACAGACTAGCTGACCCGTACGGCGTTGCCCGTGGTGGTTGGTATTTTCAGTCTTTTTAACGTAATTGTATTCTTTTTAAGTGTTCAGTCAGTGAGTGGTATTTGGCTTTTATATATCTTAAATAATTAGCCCAATAATTGGAGTTTTAGTTTATTGTAGGCCTAACCTAAAATTATATTCAGTTTTTGATCCAAATCAGTTGTTGATCGAAATCAGCTGTTTTAAGCTTTTCATACGAACAGCTGTTTTTTGTGCCCCTGATAAAATCAAAAGAAATCTTTCTTCTTCTTCCTTAAGATTGACCTTCCATAAGATTAACATTGAAACTTTGAGGGCCACTGGGGCGTAGCCCTAATGTCCTAGGACTTCGGTAAATGGCCTAAAACCTTCCCAGGGTTAACCTGTGTTACTATGCAAAATTTCAAAGCAATCGGATGGACGGTTTGGTAACGCATAAAGGACAAACATACATACAGACAAACGTACAAACAGACAAACGTACAAACAGACGGACATACATTGAATTTTATATATATAGAAAATTGGCTTGAACAATCCTTTACAAAACAAAAGTAAATTAGTGCGGTCGTGGGACCCCCGTCAGGAACCAGTTCATCACGCATTTTCTTCAATTCTTTTACCAGCCTTAACGGCAACGTACACACACAATTTTAATCTTTCAATTGCCGTTTATTATTAGTTTGTTTTTTATACAAATATTTCTGTTTCCATACGTTTAATGTTATTATAATAAAGGTGTAGAATTAATTATAACATCAAAGCTAAGATGGTAAACACAGTTAAATGTCCATTCATTGTAAATAAATTCAATAAACGTAAAATGTTCGTTCATCAGTCAAGGCCTAACCTAAAGTTATTGTGTGTATGTTTAACTTTTTTTACCTGCCTCAACGTCAACATACATACAATAATTTTAGGTTAGGCCTAGACTTAAATTAATTTCTAGGCCTTACATAAAATTATTGTATGTGTGTTGCCGTTAAGGCAGGTAAAATAAATTAAATACACATACAACTATTTTAGGTTGGGCCTAGACTGATGAACGAACATTTTATGTTTATTGAATGTATTTCAGCGCTTGACGATAATAACTGAACTACGCCGGACGGAACCGATCGTCTCACAATTTAAATTGATGAACCAAAACACACATTTTTTGGATGTATTTACATTCATTGCCATAGCAACCAATTTGGTAACGCTTTTTCGTTACTCTTATTTTATATTTGTCATTGCCGTAGCGACCAATTAATAACACTTTTTGTCTATTTGTTAACTCCTACCGGTAACCGCGTTAAAGAACTTCGTTCCAACTAGCCCAGATTATACCCTTACTAAGTTTAGAACTTCGCAAAACACCTTTCAATTAGTAATAATTTCAATTGAAACACATAATTGCACATGTTTCAAGTGTTTGTACCACAAACAAATAGTTTCAGAAATCCCTTGACTTCAACTATTTTACAAACTGTATGTTTAAAGTTTAGAAACGAGTAACGACAAACATAATTTACACAAAGATGTACTAAAATACCGAGAAATGCTCGCCTGAACATATAATGTTCTTGGAATAGTCGCATACAAAACAATAAACAATTTACAGCCTAATGTATATCCACTGGTAATGGATGGGACAAGTAGACGAACTGGAGGATTGCCACGTACTCAACGAATATACGGCAAGTTATAGCAGTAAACTTCTGGTAAGCTTAGAATTTGCATATCCTGCGTCAGCTTTTGTAACACGTATTGGATATTGGACGAATTTAGTTTCTGTAATTGAAAATACAAGGTCGCTCTGAATCTATCTATATAAAAGCGAAATGGCACTGATTCATTCATCAGCAGAACTAAACATCTACTGAACCAAATGAGTTCAAATTTGGCATGCATGTTCAGTTGGACCTTTAGACGCGCACTAAGAACGGATTTTGAAAACATCCCAAAGATACGCCCAATATTCGCGTTTTTCTAGCGATTTTTTGCGTTTTCTCAGCTTTTTCGAGAACTAATTGGCAGAAAATGTTGAAATTTGGTACTTAGGTTCGTTTAAGGCCTAAAAGTAGTCTGTTAAAAAATGTTTGAGATTCTCCCAAAATTACGCCAGAAATAGGCGTTTTTGCATTTTTCCTTGCGTTTTCAATGCGTTTTTGATCATCCCCAAATTACGCCAGAACGGATTGGAATGAAATTTGGTATGTAGCTTCCTCTAGGGCCTTAGGCGCTCTCTAAGAAAAGGTATGAAAAATTTCGAAATTTTAGGAGGGGTTTGGGGGGGATCAAAGTTACTAAAATCACAATTTCAGATCTTATATTATTATGACAATAGTGCTTTTATTATTTAAGATCTATATATATAAAAGCCAAATACCACTCACTAACTGAACACTTCAAAAGATTACAATTACGTTAAAAAGACTGAAAATACTAACCACCACGGGCAACGCCGTACGTGTCAGCTAGTTTTATATAAAATTAATTCAGGTAAGAGTTCGAGTACGCTGTTTTTCAGCGCCTGTATGTCAACCAAATTTCTCAGGAGCTCATAAATTATCAAGCTGTGAAATTTGACAAAGTTATAACTCATGCGAATGTTTAAATATAACAAATATTTTATACTATTGTCTTTTATGACAGACTATTATTTGAAAGGGTTTTATTTAAAGACTAGGGGAACATTTTTTATGAATAAAACTAGCTGTAATATCTTATTATAAAAAATTGAGTTCTAAATTAACAAATATTTTTTTGAACTTTCTTGTATAAAATTTTTACTTTTAATTGAAAATAATTGGTAAAACAAAATGACGGTGTTTTAAACAATTTAACAGAGTTTTATCAACTCTATCGATTAGTATCGATTGTAAAATTATGAAAAAAATACTATAAAACACATTTTTTAGCGAGAAAACGGATGCGCCGTTTTCATATTTATGTTATAAAACTTCACATTAAATTGACAAAAAGTTATGACACATTTGAAGTTTATGTTAGAAGGGGGTCGAGTTACACCTATTTCAAAAAATGTTTTCCTATTAAAAATGTACGGACTAGAATTGTTGTAAATTGTATGGATTTTTGGTAAAAAGTTTTTAAATAAATATCCTGTAGACGAACCGTTTAGGCCTAGGCTAAATTTAAACAACACTAGGCCTATAAAATTACTTTTTTCCAACTACAGAATTCTTCTTGTTTTACACAGTAACACTAAAGTACGTGTGCGTTCATATTCCACCGTTAAAGTCTTTAACGAGATTGTTATCGACAATAGCCTACACTGATAGATAAACTGGTAAGATGGGATACTTCGGCCGCCGTGCTGTGCTGGTATATCTGAGCTGAGAATCTGAAAACGCCCTCCGAACACCCACCCTCCAGCGACTATCCCAGGGATATTATAATCTTCCGAGGTAAAAGCATTTTCTTGTTTGTTTTAAATCGAAAAGGAAAAAGAAACGAAATTACTAATCAAGACACTGCGTAGACTGATTTAAAGCTTCCTATGTTGTTATCGCGCAAGTAGGGTTCATTAACAGTAAATCTGTTAGAAAATTTGTTCCTTACTATAATTTAATTTTATCTAGTGTATGTTAATAACTACAGGGAGTTTCAATAGTTTTACATATTGCTTTAGGACCAATGAAAATTCACAATATCATTCATCAATGAATTGTCTAAAGTTCCTTATTCCTATACAACCACCGTTTCGTTTTTCCACTTTATTTCAGCTTTATTTCGTCACCTTTTATCTTACAAACGGATTGATGCACTAAACTGAAATTTCGCATGACATTTTATATTATAAAGATTAACATTTTTTAAATCAAAATTGTCTATCCACTATTTTTTAAATGGTGTTCGTTTAAAATAATTGATAATGAATATTGTTTTTAAATATAAGAGACAAACATTTGTCCCTTTAGTGTGAAACGAAATACTTTTTGAATTTTTGTGCTGTCAAGGTATAATCAAGTTTAAGTTTTAGCTTGATCTTATGTGACTACAATTTGACTTAAGGTTGACAATTTTCAAAAAATTCAACATGAATTATATTAGGGAAAAGCAAGGGGCTTTCTGAAATTGTATTAATTAATTACTAGTGGATCCAGCAATGCTTCGCTATTGCTAGATTTAATTTAAAGGGTAGCAAAGTCATTCCATTGCATTACATTGACTTAAGTAATCGAATTGCAAAATGGTTTTTATGCCACTTACGAATATACTACACAAATTTAGATTTATAGTTTGTAAACCTTTATAAATAATACAGTAAACCTTTTGTTTGCTTTTATCTAATCTAAAAAAAAAACTGATAGTTATGATGAATTGTAAAAACCTGATTCTAAATTAGCCCAATTGGTTGCAAATAAACGTGTTTTGGTTCATTGTAGGCCTGACCTAAAATTATGTTCAGTTTTTGATGCAAATCAGTTGTCTTATATACAATATGTAACAACCAATGTTTGAATTGAATTAAAATATATTAAGCATTTTTAGTTGATTTTTGTTTTATTTACTTTAAGTTGGTCAATCTAACCTAAAAAGCTGTTGACATTGAAAAAAATAATAAACTGATTACAAATTTGCTAGTAAAGTTGCTATGGTAATGAATGCAAGCTGAAACTCAGCATAAATGTTTAAAATATGTATTTTAACTCCTATGTCAAGTTTGAATTCGATATATTAAAATTCGGCCAATTTATAATGAGCCAACGCTTCATATGTGAATATAAGATGTCCCCTTTTAGTGATTTCCCCTGCTGCAAAATACATACCTGCATTATCGAATTTTTTCCAGACAAACCATTGCTCGGACGAAATAAATACATATGACCTTTTTTGTTGAAAAATACCTCCCCTACACGGTGGTATTTTTTATTTTCCTCTATCTTCATCCCAGCTCGAAATATTAAGGATAATCGAAAAAAAAAATGATAATCGATTTTTTTTCGACTTTGGGAAATCGATAGACTGGTAAACTTTTTTTATGTTAATCTACACACTTTAATGTACATATAAAAAAACTTCAGCCGTATTGCAAATTACTGGAACTTTTGGTCTAAATTGACCTCTACCGACTGGCCTACTATGGATATATGTAATTTGTAGTGTACAAATATCATGCCGCGATGCTCGTTATAAATTCGCGTTTTCTTATATGTTATAGTAATATTAATATTTTCATATACGTTTTGTGTGTTGAAAGTGTGTGAATATTCGAAATAATTTACAACATAAAAAGTAAGTATTTAATTTTAAAAAGTGTTTAACTTTTTTACAATTCAGTATTTATCAGCAAAAATTCTCGAAAATTTACGCCAAAGAAGTAATAACTTCTGACTGTAGCCCCGTTCGAATTGCCTGTTTTTTTTCTGTCGCAATGATTCTTAAAATTTTGAGAATAATACCATCTAACGAACGTAGATAAAAAATACAAAAACCAAAATGATATACATTTAGAGGGTCCTTTTTTAACGGTATTAAGTAGGCCTAAGTCAAATCTTTTATTTTCTAAATGTTTAATTTTAAAAAGTGTTTTGTAAAACACATTTTAAGGTTTGTTTTTTTAAATGCTTCCAAAAACCACCCTATTCCTCAAAATGAAATTAAAAAAATCCTGTTATTTACGCAAAAACTCGTCCTACTGTGAATGAGTCAGGATCAAGGTCACCCCCACTCTACCCCGATACAATTGGTTCGATCGTCATTCCCGTGAAAATGTCAGAGTATACAATAATATGTTTGAATTTGCGTTGCAGGAGGTGTGAGCGAAGCGAGTTTTTAAGCCAAGAAATATTTTACTTGCATCCTTTAGATACGAAATAGTAATGTTTCAGTTAAAAACCAAGCGATAAAATTTAAAAAATTACACTAAAACAAAAATATAATTATTGTAACAGCTGTTTCGCCGCTTAGCATCATCAGCTGTTACAGTTATATTGTTTTGTATGTGAAATGTTGTGTAAATTTAATTTTTGTGTACCTTATTATGGAATCTCACTGAGTACCTACGTGGTCGCACTTAATAAGTCTAAAAGTATTCGGTTTTTTCGTTTTAAGTAGCCTACTACGCCCTATAAACGCTTCCATGTGGGAATAGCTCTTGCATTGTTAATGGTTTATTTTAAACACCATTATATATATATATATATTAGTATAAAAAACACTTTAAACAAGTGATATGAATCTACTTCGATAACTTAATTACAAGCCACCAAGTTACATAAATATCTAGTACAACGTTTATTACTTTTTATCTTTTTATTACGCCCCATTTAATTGCAAACATTTCATTTATTCTTTTGCGGTGTGTTTTTATGTCGATAAAAACAGCTTTAAACAGTGTTTACGGTTCGTTTTATTACATTTCAGTATTCTTTACAAGTGTTATTACATGTGATCATTTATTGTAAGAAGTAAAATCAGTCTTCTTCTTACTTATGTTTTTACATTATTTAACAATTTATTTAAAACCCTACATATGTTGTCCATAAAAGGTTATATTAAACAACCAGTTTATAAGGGTATACAATTCTCAATATAATCAGTAATGTTATAGGTTTAGTTATTTTTAGAGTTTGCTTCAAAAGGGGGAAGTAAAACTTACAGGTTCACTCGTATGTCTGTCGGCCACGGTCGATTCCTCAAAAACAAATAAAGGAATGACAATACAAGTTATAAACAGTTCTAACCCGGGTAAATTCTAACTTTTCGTATGAGAAACAATTAAAAGTACTGGTACATAGTTCTGAAACATTCTTTATACTATAGGTCTTAGAACACAACTGGTAAATGTTGCTGGGAGGCTGTCAAAACTAACTCAGCTGAGATATGGGGTCCCACAAGGATCAGTTCTCGGACCGGTGCTCTTTTTAATTTGTATTAATGACCTATCATCAACAGTGCATGCAGACAGCACAGTTCAATTTGCAGATGTTACAACTTTGAGTGTCCAAGCAGACTCAATTCAAAATTTAGAGCATAAGGCTTTTCTACAAGCCAATGTGGCCAGCCAATACTTTGCTGAAAATAATTTGACAATAAATTCTAATAAGACAAAGTACATGCTTTTTAACTTTAAACATAGTCCAAATCGGACACCAAGTGTTATGTTGGATGATAGTGTGCTTGAAGAGGTCAAAGGTGCAACGTTTTTAGGCTTTATTATTGACAGTAAGTTGACTGGGTTGATGTGATCATAAAAAAAAAAAAAAAATTCACAGTTATACCTTGCGCAAAGATTCGTGGCGGCTGAGAGCTTAGGATGGTCGGGTCGGTGTCCCTACCCTTAATTAGCCTTCGCTCGGTCGCTCCGGGTTTTGGTCATGAGTCACCTACTGGGCTCAAGGCACAGTTGATAAATTTTTTGCATTTCACCATAAAGTGTAAAAATAACGTCATTTTTGTAATCTGCATCAAATAACAAGAACATTAAGTCTAAACACGATATAATTGCAATGCTATTAAGTATTCACTTTGTTTTAAAATAAAAGACAGTTTACAGAACAAGATTAAGAATATTTAGTAACTAAAGCTATTAAAATTTTTACATTGAACGTGTTTTTCGGATTTGCTGAAATCGACGACCTAAAAATTGTGTACCAATTTGCAATAATAAGAAAGGCAATTTACTGTTTATGAATTAGTTAAATACGATGTTAATCAATTGATAAATAAGTTATACTTTATCTACATATACATTTTTAAAGACGTTTTAAACATACGCCTATTTAAAGAGCACTAATCAAGCCACATATATCTGATAAAGGACGCATAAATAATCAGTTAATATACAATTGACTAGTAAATAGTCGAAATTAAGAAATCTTGTTTACTTGTTACTTTATTTGATCAATAATTAGTCTGACAAATTACATATGGCTAAACAGATTTTCTTTTTCAGGGATAAGTTATGGTTTCTTTGTTATCCAGCTCCTGTGAGAATCTGGATAACACTTTATTGTCAAAATCGTAAATAGCTATAGTTTGTAAATAATCTTAAAAATATATCTTGTTCTGTAAACTGTCTTTTATTTTAAAACAAAGTGAATACTTAATATCATCGCAATTATATCGTGTTTGGACTTAATGTTCTTGTTATTTGATGCAGATTACAAAAATTACGTTATTTTTACACTTTGTGGTGAAACGCAAAAAAATGTATAGAGGACCAGGCAAGCTAATAATTATCGTGCTAGACAGACCAGACTATATCTGCGCAGCAAACTTCCTTCCCAAGCTGGTGCTAGACTGATAAATAAGCTCCCACAGAGCGTTACAAATTTGCCGGATATTTTACCTTTTAAAAACAGCCTTAGACAACTACTTTTGTCCAGATCTTTCTACTCTGTGGAGGAGTTCTGTGTAGCCTATTGTAGCCGGCATTGAAATTGAAGTTTATGATTGTTTTAAATCGTTTGTTATATTCTTTTAATTTTTCAAAGTGTGATTGGTATAAAGTTGTTGTTATATGTTGTGTGTATTGTAGTACTATATCTATAATTTAATTTTTAGTTGAATTTTAAATGTTATTGCTTCTTCCCCACTTTCAGTTAGGATTTCTTATCTTCGTGTGAATTGTGTTTTAAATTATTTGTTATATGTTCTTAATTGTTCTAATTGTTCAAAATGTGATTGGTATAATATTGTTACATGTTGTAGTGTGCATATTAATTATTCTATTTAAATTATGAATATTTTATTTGTATCAATTAATTATTTCAGTATATAAAAATGATTTATATATGACGTAGCCTGCGCATGTATATATTTCTTGGCTGTAATAAAATGTAATGAAATGGGAATACAATTTTTTTATTTAAAAACTTGTTTAAATCATAATAGTATTACTCTTCTTTGTTGATTGGGTTTTGGGGCTAATTCCTTCTTGGATCCGCCTGAGATCAAATGTGTATGCCGCCTTTCGTAAAACAAAAAAATCGCATTTTCTGCACCTACATTAAAGTCTCCGAGTACTATAACTAATCACCCGCTTTTTTACTCAGACAACCTAAATATGCCCGATTAACCTAAACGATCGTTTCAGATTGCAAACGCATTAACTTCTGTCCGCGTCATTATTTAAATCACTCCGCGATATTTCTTTCGCAATTATTCCACTAAAACGTGAAAAGCACCAAGGCCGAACAGATCAAACGTTGCCGCAATTGTTTTTGTCTTCCATACGTCATAACGCGTTGATTAACTTATCAAAGTAGGATCTGTTTTACTCTAAGTTTTATAATTAAAGTAGACGATCGATAATACGGGCCGGGACAGGTTAGGTACTCGCCTTTATGTTTGTAATAATAACACATAGTGCGTTACGACCGTCGGGCATGCGCATAATACTGGTTATTATGTACTTCGCACGACTATAAATTACGGCAATTCTATTTCCAAGATCAATGTTTATGATGATAGTTGGCTAACTATTCTTGGACATCTCACTCGGAGAAATGTTGTTGTGATTTTATCCGATTCCTTAGCCGAGGTTTTATTAAATAAAGTATTAGCTCTCCTGTCTACCACTGACGTTTCAATTCTTTGGAAGGAAAACAAATATATTAAAATAAATAAATAAAATTAAAAATTTGTATTCATAATTTTTTATAAATAAACAAAACAGGTTACTTGTTTTTAAAATTAATATAAATAATATAACCAAAGTCAGACTCGTTTGCCAAGTGTTCCGTACCGCCAATCGTATTCGAACTCGCGATACGCGAGAGCTTTGCGTTTTTTATTTTGTCGATGATTTCCTCTTATTCGGTGGTTTACAAACGCACTAATATAAACCAGAAATTTAACGTAAGATCTGGTAGTGAAAGAAGAAGACATCGCCAAAATAAAATTTGTAATGGTAAATTCAAAGACTTAAACTCAATATCTGCATGGGTTCAGTCATGTCGCGCTATCGATTAAATGTACACTGTGCTTCGTAATTTTGTAAGAAGTGTTCAAATAGTTTACTTGGTAATACCTCTGAAGTGGACATTGTACTTCCTAGTTTTGTAAGATGTGTTGAAATAGTTTACTTGGTAATACCTCTGAAATATACATTGTGCTTCGTAATTTTGTAAGAAGTGTTAAAATATTTTACTTGGCAATACCTCTGAAATATACATTGTGCTTCGTAATTTTGTAAGTTGTGTTAAAATAGTTTACTTGGTAATACCTCTGAAATGGACATTGTA
>JAGFPH010000339.1:24326-80754 GCA_018207615.1 Philaenus spumarius | reverse complement strand
TGCAATGCATGTTCTTTACAATCTACGGTCAGAAAGAACTGCACCCGAAGTCCCTCCTTACCGCAATCTGTTCCGACTTCCTTTTCCGCTTTCGTGTTGGCAAACATAGCACTTAGAGCACGTGACAACTTCCTGTACGTTGATTTGTCCACTTCCGTCTTCAGGTTACATGGAACAACCTGTGATACAGACTTCGTCGAGAAGATAGCTCCAATTCAACTCCTGCATGACCTTAATGGCGTTCACTGGTAGAACCTTTGCTTTACAGTACTTGTTGGGCTATCATTTATGCATACAAGGACGTATGTGGGTTACTCGAATGCAAAAGACATGTTTAGTTATAACGATTTAAGGGGGCGCTACCCTGTCCGCCATATTGAATCTGATTCCCATAAGAGCAATGCTACAGAATAAGTCATTATTTCCCGTTAATTCGTGGAATAAATTTAAAAACTTGGTTTCATTTTGAAGTACTGTCATATGCGAGTGTTGATTGCTGAATACATTTTCAAACCCCGTTTTATTGTTTTCATAAAAGTATGATATAAATAGTAAAAAATATTAAACTTTATTAATTTTTTACTCAGTTGCAAAAAGAGATATTGCAAAAAAACCTTAGCAATCAACACCCACAATCTATTTTACTTTAAGAAAAAAAATACAGCTTTCGTTTTTTGACAAAAACAACACAAAAATATGTTTAATAGTGAAGGTATGTTTTGGTTATTTAACATTGAAATTGGTACCCAACTTCGCCGTTTTGAATGTAGGGAGCCGAGCCTTAACTCAAAAACTACCGTCAAGATTTTGATAAAACTTTCAATGCAATACCAGGACGAAACAGTTCCATATAGCCATCTGCGGTTGGTTCGTAAACATCATCTGTAATTCGTAGATAACATAAAAACGGTAAATTATCAAATTTTCTTAACCTTCAGTGAGCCATGACGTACATTGTTCGTTGGCGCAGTTTTACACTGTGTTATGACGAGCGCTACGCGTCTATTGTTTGCTTATTTAAATACTGTAGCAAGATTTTTCAAAAACACCAAAGCGGAAGACCATGAAACCAGTCATATCTTGTCAACTTGGATTCGAGCCAACCACTGTTTTCTAAATTAAAAAAATAACAGGAGAACACAGTTTCAAAATACACAAATTGTTACTATCCAAAACGCGTTTCGATGACCATCATCAGTCATCATCAGTTGTAAACTTATAACTACACACTGTTTGCTTCACGTCCCTGCCACCCTGCTGTCGTTTACTAAAATGGACTACATATTCAGTCTTTAACTAATACGTTTAAACCTAAGAGTTAAAGATATTTGATAGGCCTAATAAACAAGATAAAACATGATTTTAAGTTTAATTACTTGAACTCAGAGAAAGAGGGACGAATTTTGTTACCTACTGATTATACAATAGAGTTTCCTGTCAAATTAACTGTTGTATGAATATGGTTAAAACCCAAAATAAGTCCGCGATTAGTAAAATCTGACAGCTATATTCTATCCGCATTCGAGCGTTTTATTGAAACAATACGTTCACAGGGTTCAATGCATTTACTCGAGTGATGTTGCACGCCTCCAATGTGAAACACCCCAAAACTATTAACTTTACAAAAGATATACAAGAGATAAAATATTTGTCCCATCATGTGTTATGTTCCATCGTGTTGTTTTGAATTAAAACTTCTTTCGCGGGAGTATACAATCGGCATTACTGAACGTCAACAAGGAAGTCAAACATGAAATGGCAATGATTAGCGCATGCGCGAGAACACTGCTAGAGAGTGATGAGTAGAACTACAAGAAAGATGAGTGGATCATGATTAAGATTACGGTAGTGCTTGAGGTAGCGATAACACTAATTATAAGTACAATATGGATGTATGTGAGCCTATTTAAGGCAAGTTTAAGTTTGTGTCGTTGCATCAGCTGTTGAGTGCTGAGTGATAGTCAAAAACAATTTCATTTGTGTTAGGTATTTCTACACTGGCTACATTTATTTAATTAATTTAAATATCCAGAAGTACCGCCTGATCTGCCTGCTTTAGATATTCAAAAATATTAAAGACTAGTTGGCCCGTGCGAATATTTCGGAAGTTAGGAGTAGGCCTACACTTACTTGATTTAATATGTTGATTTAATTCAGGTAATTACGTTTATTTATTTACGTTGGTTTATAAATAAAACGTGTAACGCTTTACGTTGAATTAATCTGATTGATTTTCGTGATAGGTTACACTTGCACGTAGAATGTAAACAATCTATAATAATAGAAGTGTTAGTTTAATAATATTATTTTATTTTAAGTACAGTAACATTTAAAACTAATTTATTTTTATTTTGTTTTACTTTAGTATACGTTCACTTTATATTGATTCTGATTTAGTTTCTTTTCTTTTTTTTTTTGCGTACATTGGACATTTTAGAAGACACTTAGTTTTATGTTTTATAATATTATTTTATTGATTTATTAGTTACTGTACAGTAACATTGCAAAATTAATTTGTAATTATTTTTATTTTACTCGTAGTATACGGTTCACTGTTATATTGATTCTGATTTAGTTAGTTTGTTTTTTGCATACGTTTGAAACCACTACTAGAATTACTGCAATTATGTATGGTTATGTTATTGTGATCTTGAAAATTCAAATAAAATGTCAATAACCATTTTTAAGTAGTCAAATTTATGATTTTGTAACCTACTGACCATAAAACCGCTTAGAGATGTCACAAATGTACCGTGTTTGGATTCATTTTGCTAGGAAAAATATTTGGAGTTCAGTAATTAGAGTAAAAATTAAGTAAAGTTTACAGTTAGAAAAATGTGGTTTTGTAGTTGGTGATTCATAGAAGAAAGATTAGCGCCAGGTAGGCAGTGTGAGTGTGCCAGCGAGGGTTGATTTTATGGCTTACAGCGCACGTCTGTCTGGACAAACTATAACAGCTGTCATGCTAGTTAAACGGATTGTTAATAGATGGCGACTTTCATTAGGAATCATATTGAACTCTCATAGGAAAGTTATTTTAATCAATTTGTTTTAACGAAAACATTAATTTTATGTTATTTGTCTATTTTTCGTCAATAGCAACATAACATAATAGGAACATAAGCTTTAAAATGATGTTTGAATCATTAATTTTGATGAAGCATTAAGGGAGCCACAAGAAAACACCTTCGAGAAATAATTGACCGAGCGTAAGCGAGGTCTCCGTTTTAACTCGACCGTTCGGCATTTCGTCTGTGTGTCTGAGCTTTGAATATATACCCTATAAGAAGGACACAGCCTGATTGTTGATTCAGTAATCAGCTGTAGTCTCTAATATTTTCATTGACAGTTTATTTCAAATTTTAAATCAATTTTTAGGTTAGGTTTTTATTAAAGTGTAGATCTGAGCCTTGCTGACTATACAACGGGTTCCAACGGCACACAACGGGTTCCAACAGGGAGTTGGGGGGTGGAGGGTTGGCGTGCGGAGCACGCAGGGGTCTCCCCTAGTATTCAATTAACATGCTATCGAGAAGAGTGACATCTAAATTAAAACCAAACCAGTGGTTATATTGTTGGAGTGTTGGTTCAAAAAATTATTCTCTATATATCCGCTCTCTCTCTCAAAACATCCCCGCTCTCTGTCACACCCCCGGCGCGCTCTCTCTCGCACCCTAGGCGCGCTCTCTCTCACACCCTAGGCGCGCTCTCTCACGCACAGAACACGAGGAAAAAAGGGACCAGAGAACTCTGGTGGCAAAGGCTGAAAAGTAGCAATTACAGAAAAATAATTGGTCTGAATTCTGGCCGTAAGGTGTGTCCTTCTTATAGGTTATATATTCAATGGTCTGAGTGTCTGTGTGTCTGTCTCACGATTACGGCCAAACGCCTTGGCCGATTTTGATGATTTTTTGCATGAATGTACCTTATTCCTAGGCCGAGCCATGTATATATACGGGTTTTTTCCATTTTTCATTTTTAAACCCTTAAATTAAATAAAAATGGCGGAAGGACCGTTTCTCTCAGTGTAAGCTTTATTCCAAAGCCAGTTTGTGGCTTAACCGTAAGTCGAATTTAAAAACTAATAACATTTTGCTAGAATAAAATTAAATTTTAAACAAAATTTTATTCTTGATTTTTTTCCGTATCTCTAACGGTAAGCTCACAAAATGGCCGTAAACTTCGAATTTGTTAAAAATCGTCCAAGTTTTTGTATTTCAACCATGTTTTTATACGTTTATTCTAAACCAATTCAAAAGTGTTCCATAGATTTTTTGTAGATAAAGGTTTAAAGAATTCATATATGCCAGTAAAAAAAATATTGAAGTAAAATTAAGAAAGTTATTAGCTCAAGAAACAATCACGTTCAGTAACGAAAGGAAAATGTTTAACTTTAGGCCTACATAAAAAGTAGTAAAAATTATTGTAATTCTTCATAAATGTAAAAAAGTTTCGTAATTTAGTTCTAAATAGAATTGTATAAAAATATTTATCAATTTAAAATTTCTTATTTTGAAAACACCAGTTTGTATGTTCCTACTACAAGAATGCTAACAAAACTAGGTCTGTTTTGAATAGTAATTTAGGAATATATCATTTGACCAAAAATGACATATTAATATAAGTAAGTGTAGAGTAGGATAAATCAAAGAATTGAACTGCATACCTGTAAGTTATCATTGTAAATTTCATAAAAGTATTTGACTTAGCTTTACTTGAATTACAAAATGAGATAAAACAAATGAAACCTCGCGGCGATAAAGGACATAAAAAAAATGACCGTAAGACACCGTGGGAAGTGTTGGTACATGGGTTGAGATCACTATCACGACGTTTTAACATCGTTTGTTTTCATTATTTCTAATATTGGAATATGATATGGAACTTAAGTTAACTTATGATACATTGTTAAGTTTGAGTTATTTAAGTATGTAAATATTTAATTGTATGTTGTCCCTCTATAACGCGATATTTTTAGCTATCTTACGCATTATTAACCTAAATAAAACACAATGCCTCTAGAAGAAAATCTTTAGCAGTTAAAGCTCAAGAAAAGAAATAAAAACGAGAACTAGAAATCCCGGAATCGCGGGAATTGTAAATAATGTTTCACTGGCTAAACCTTGTGCTTACTTCCTTACTGGCACACTATATGTTTAAGCTCAAAACCACATTTGTTATTTCAACGAGCGAGGTCTACTGTTCACAGAACTACTAGTATATAAGGATTGTATTGAGTTTACTTATCGATTGCTCTTATTACCGAACTTCCATTGGAAAGATGAGCTATTGCAGTGACGGTCGGGAAACGGGAGTATATTATACTGTCCGTTCACAGTAGTCTGTATGAAGTAACCTGTCCTCTGGATCGCTCGGCTACCTGAGGCCGGCCCGGGTCAAACCCCAGCCCTCGCTTCCTTAATCTGTCTCGCTTCTGCATCCCCACTAGGAAATTAACTTTCTTTTCATGATCATAATTTGATGTTCATACACCGAGATGTTCGTGTAGACCACGAAAAAGTTATTGACAGATTTGCAAAACTTAATTCCAAGAGAAAGGCTAAGCTTATCACTTGTAAATATTGTCTATGTTTAACAGTTTGTAATAAATAAATATTAATAATTAATTGAAAAATGTGTACCTATTTTTATTATGATACCTAACGTGTTCACTAATTTAATGTAATTGATTACATTATTGCATAGGCTAAAGAAATGTAGAGGCTAATATTTAAATTGCATTAGGTAGGCCTACTTCCGTATGTTATTATTTTCCTAATAATATTGACAATAATTTTAAATTTGTTTAGTTCATTCTTTCTATTAGAGTGCGTGTTTTTTTTTCAAAATTCGCTCATCTCACGTTAACTTGAATTTTTTTATAATTTCCATTGGCAAAATGCTTAAAATGTTGTTAAAAAAATGTTATAGTTTTAATCACTCGTGTATGAAACAGCATTGTAGTTTTAGAGCACAGATTTTCACTTTTTGACTCCTAATAATTATTCAAAATTTTCCAGGACCATACCCCCAGAAGTATCCCCACCCAAAGTGCTCCCCCCCCCCCCCTATAGACTTAAATCCCCCCCCCTTTGGCTGAAATAAACGCATGGCGAGTGTTTGTCTTATAAGTTGTAGTCATTGGTCTCGGTTTTCTCCGGAAAAGATTTGTCACACTATATTAACCCAGTAAAGTTTGAAAACGAGCGTTGATTGTTCGCGATTCCCTTTAATGTAACAATCTGTGCTGTTAAAATATTATGGAATACAAGCTTTTAATCAAAACGACAACCAAACGTATTTTTGATGTCAGTTCATTAAGAGATAACAATTCATATTAGATTCACCTTATAGCTTTTTCTTGTTTGAAAATAAAATCGTGTGAATATCGCCAGGTGCTAACAAAAGTCTCATTTCACAAAATGGTTTCATAATAACAGGTTGTAGTGACTGTTTGATTTATTGTAATTGCCTTAACGGAAGATGTAGCTTAGTATAAATTCTTGCAAGCGTAATGTTTTTCATATAGATTTTAAAAAAACACCCGACTCTTTCACTAAAATAACTTTGATTTCTTTCCTTACTTTAGCATAAAAGTCAACATAAATTATTTAGACCTACATTAGGTAAAATTATGTTTAAACCTTTTCTAGTTCATTTAAAATGTAACCTTAAAATTAACTTTGACTGCCTAATCTTTTTAGCAATAGGCCTACTTTATCAGACTATTGGAAGGTTTAAAATAAATATGCATATTATCAGTGATACGCATAGGACTCATTAGCATATAGTATTCCAACTTCAAACTAAAAACTGCGCTCGAGGCTATATATAACCGTCAAACTTTGTAAAAAGAAAAACAACAGAAAGAAATAAACCGTACCAGATAGGTACTGGCACATACTTTCTCACAAACATATTTAAATTATTAAACAGATTCGCTGTTTCTTCATAAATTGTATTAAAGTAGGAGAGGGGATACACTAACGTAGGAGAGTAACTAATAGTCTACATATTATTATTTTAGCTAGAGAGAAGACTATTTGATCGATTTCGAACAAATTAGTACCATACATGTCAATTAGGCCTGTGTAGATGAACAAAAAAAGGTTTAGAAAATGTTTGAGAAGCAACCCTCTTTTTGGCCAAAAAACCCCCAAAAATCAGTTATTATTATTATTAGCTAAACGAGAATGTTTAGAAAGATACGTTTTTTTTAATATGTTAGGATATACATTAAGGGCTACAAATTCAGCCAAATTTTATCAAAATCGTTAGAGCCGTTTTTTTATAAAAAAAAAACAATAACAGATTTTTTTTGGGTTTTTTGGCCAAAAAGGGGTTTGTTTTTCAAAAACAATTTCGTGCTAGTTGGTATGTTTGGTTCAAATTTGTTTGAAATCAATTGAATAGTTTTCTCTCTAGCTTTGTATACATACAGACATATTTTTTAAAACACTTTTTTGGACTCAGGGGTCCCAAAACGAATATTTCCACAAAAATCTCAACATCGATTTTTTTTGCGATCACTCTATTTTCTCTATATAGGCTACTATAATAGTATAGTGAGAAAGTAAAATCACATAAATGAATCCTAAAACAAGTCGGCCTATTTTTCATAATCTCTTAGGCTAGACTATACGTCAAATAAGATGGATAAAAATAATACATAGCTTAGGCCTACGCCTACTACTGTTTTAATTAAGTTTATAACAGACACATTTTCATTTATTTAGTGACTAAACATTATTAGCCTACAAGACTTTTTGGTACGGTAAAAATCATGAAACTCTAATAGTAGTAATATTTCATAAAGATTTGCCTTTATCAGCCATAACAAATACAAAGTTTAATACAATAAGGTACAAATTGTCTATTATCTAATTATTTTACCTTTCAATTGCAGCCTATGACGCCCATGTCGTTTCAAAAAAACCACAAAACAAATATGACACTAGTGGTTCATAATTATTACATAATAATTATTCAAACAAAAATGTAAACGAAACACTTTTTAACCTAATCTGACACATTTTTTATAAATATTTATTCACGACAACATTCACTTTTACATAAACTACACTGTAGACACATACACGACCGTTATTTTATGCAAACTAAAATGGCGATCTAAATTTTATTTTAAACATTGTTGGCGAGTTTTTTGAATTTGTTTTATTGCATTCTCGAAATCTCGGCTTTTGTATTACACCCCTAGCGGAAAATTCTCAAACAACAAACAGACCAATTCGTCAGCTGGGTGCCCTTGAACTTGACTGTTACATCAGCTGGTTAACTCTTGACCTAGTAACAGTACAAGCAAGATGCAAGATTCACTTGTTAGTTGTTTACAAGTTACATGTTTACATACCTGCGATTGACGTATTGAGTTAGGCCTACGTATTTTCTAACTATGCAACTATTGTGTCACACTATATAAATAAAACTTCTTATGATGGTGATTTATTATGACGGTGATTTTTACTAGTAATAATTAATTGGTATTTATTTTAGCAATGCATTATTTTTCGCAATTGTGTGAATATAATTACTGTAGGTAGGCCTTTTTGTTTGGCTTTCATTTGAAAGGTATTTTTCTTATGACAAGGTGGTCAAAACAAATTTGTAACATGCAAAACTTATACTGTGGGCTACATCAAGTTTGTATTTTTTAAATTAAATTTAATCCTGCAAAAAACAAAATTAACTCCCAAAATGGATTGCCAAATCTGTTTCAAGTTATTTTCTGTATTTTACAGCAATCAGATAAGGCTGCTATTATTTGGTTTGTTTTTACTTGAAAGAAAAGATTATAATTTAGCCATATTTTTATAACATCAATTAGGCCCTAATTAATTCATAAGCCTTATCAGAGAGGTTTGTGGTTCAAATCCATCTATGAGTTAAAAAGTTAACAAACACAAGTTTTTTGCAGTGATTATCAACAAACCTACCTACTTGAAAAAGCCCCACACTGGACAGCAAAGATTAAAATATAATGGCCTTGATGTGTTAAATGTAGGCCTATACCTCAGGATGAAATACATAATTAACTGCTTAACCCCTCATCAGTTTGAATTCAAATTAATGATTTAGTACTAACTGGACTCGAAACATTAAATTAGTTTTCTATTAAACACAACAAAACACCTCTTCTTGATCAACAACTTAACAAGATTGTTTTTTTAACTAACATTAATTAAATTTAGCTAAAATGACTTTCTATTATTTATTATACTGTAATAAAAATAGTTCCTGTATTATGTATTTTGTTTATTAGAAGTACGGTAAACTGAAAATTTCCTTTTCTCTGGCCTCTTCTCTTCCTTTCTTCTATGTAGCCTAGGCCTAACCTAGTTTTGTTTATGAGTTATTTTGCAGTAGTGGTTTAATATTTTTGTATTTTTGTATGTTTTAGGTTTAGGTTTTGGCATTTCGGAGAGTGGAAAGAAGTATTAGTAGATGATAGGTTACCAACTTATAGAGGAAGGCTGGTGTACATGCACTCAACAAACCCTCTGGAGTTTTGGGCTGCACTTCTAGAAAAAGCTTATGCCAAGTAAGTTCACAAGCATCCCAGTTTCAGTTTTCCTTTATCAATTTACAACTCCTTACACAAATCAATTTTTTTTAAATCTTGTGAATATTAAATGCATACTGGTCCATTTTCTTTATTTAATTAAGCTTGGATTATGAAATATAAATTAATTGATTATAGTTCATAGGTTGATTGCAGAGCAAAAACTTTAGTTGCAGTAGGTACTATAGTTATTTTACCATATTTTTTACATTGGTTTTTTCAGAGAAGGCTTTTGGGGTTTCAAACTCTCTAATCTAATTGTATCAAACATTCCAAAATATAGAATGTAGGTTAATAACTAATCTTTTACAGATTATATGGATGTTACGAGAATCTAAACCAGGGAGGTTCAACGACTCGAGCTCTACAAGATTTAACTGGCGGAATTGTTCAAAGTTTTGGTTTAAGTAATCAAGATCGTTATCTTACCTTCCAAGTGCTCAATAGCGCAGTGCCTCGTTCAAGTCTTCTTATAGCTAGTATAAATCCGGTAAGTACCTATAAAACAGGAAAATTAAATAATGTTTGAAGTACATCAAAGACTTGGATTCCATTGAGAATGACAGCATTGTACTTGAAATTCATATGTAGGCCTACTCGAGATCTTTTGTTTCATCAATTTGTATTACAAAATTAAAACATTAAATTAACATTTTTTACTGTTTCCTTAATTTCTTTTGTCGCTTTAAAAGCTAACTAGTTAACTAGTTACTTACTATTTATGATGTGTTTCTAATACTGTAGGACTCCTTAAAATGAAAAACTAAATCTCATATAAAAATAATTTAAATTCATTCACAGCACTAGTAGAACAAAAATTTATTTTAACAAGTTAATTTTCTCTTTTGACAAACCCAAAAAAATAGGTTTCATACAAATTGCATTGATATTTTTTAAACTCTAAGTTTGACTAAAGGCATTGAATAAACAAATAGTGTTGTTTCTTCGATGCTAGAGGAGACCTATCTGTTTTCATCAATTGCCTACAACTCGACAAGGATCACTTATTCATAAAAGGTGCTGAAAGGAGCTATATAGTTACTGGCCATTTTTGTAAAGGGGAATAATGTTAAAAATGTAGGCTATATTTTTGGAAATTGTATTATTGTTTTATCAAGCTTGAAAGTGTTTTAGTAGCATTTACTTCTTTAACCACATTAAAACAATATATTATTGTTAATTTAAATACAGATAAATTGAATTCTGTTAAAAATGGGTGACAGCGATCTCTAAGCTATTATATCATCAACCTAAAACAGAAAATCTAAGATTCTTATGAAAAACATATGGTTGTACAGAATTGTTTATACATGGTTCCAGTACATTTTGGAATCAAATTACACAGTTTGATTTTTTTTTTAGTGATTATAGTTTTGATTGAATCTATTACAACTCGTTTCTTGAAAAAAGAAATAATCACTGAAAGAATGTAGTTATTAAGTTTTGGTGTATGTTACTATCATTTTTCCTAGTGACATAAAACATATTTATTTGTACTACCGGTACTTAGTTTATTACCAATCATGTTAATTTTGGCTATATTGTTTGTTTCAGGAAAAAGAAAACAAACGTCAACTTAGGCTACGCAATGGATTAATGACACAGACCGCTTACAGTGTCACAGGTTTAGCCAGGGTAAGAGGACCCTTAGGGGAGACACCGTTGGTCAGGCTACGCAACCCATGGGGAAGAGGCGAATGGACAGGACCGTGGAGCGAACGCAGTTGGGAATGGGATGGACTTTCGGAAAGAGATAAAGAAGTTTTGAGCGTTCGCGTTCGGAACGATGGAGAGTTCTGGTGAGTCTGGTGAGCATCTATGAGTAAATAAAATAAATCATTTTGAAAAATTAAAGTATGCTTTTAAATATCATCCAGTTAAATATGTATGACAAATTTCTGATTTATCATGATCATTAGGAAAAAATGTCAAAACTACGATTTTAAATGGAAAATTTTGTAAATAGTATTGAGGATAATACCATGCAATGTCTGTTATACGCATGTCAAGAAAATGTGAAAGAAATCATTAATTTTATTCTCTAGAACAAGTTACTGCATGTATGAGCTAAGCTCTATTACAAATGCATCCATTTGCATTCTATTTGCCTGTATTAGCATGTTTGTGTAGGTTGGGTTGCTCATGTTAACAGAATTGGTAATTATCTTGTACATTGCTGAACGTTTTCAATATTAATCATTTCTATTTTTAGTTTTTATTAAAGCCATCCATAGGCAGTGTCTTTACAAACAAGTCTTAAATCATACATTAGTTATAAATATAACTATTGGTAATGGCCTGGCAAGTTTAAAAAAAGTAGAATTAGACTTTTACTTAATATGTGGTAATTTATTAGAACAGTTTGCTGCAGAATGTTGCTAATAAAACTTAAGTTTTGCACTAGGTCTTAAAGTGTTACACAAATATGATGAAAATGTATGACGTTAGAGAAAAATGTTGTTTATATGCACGTATTGTTTTATAAAAACATTGGATTTAGTAATAAACAAATTTGGACAGTTATCATTGACAGCGGATCTCCTATAGGGCTTGAGCCTCCTAACCAAAATTATTAGTAAACAATAACCAACTTAAATACTTCTAAAATATTGTAAAGTTAGTGTGATTTTTAAACTGTATGATTGTGGAATGTAATTACAATGGTTCTAATAAGTGCATGCTACTTGTATTGATATTCAAACGCACTTAGTACGATGACACGTTGTACACAAAATAGCACATATCCCACAAATCTCTATTGCACAGCATGCTTAAACAAATCTGGTCAAACATTTTTGGATTGTTCTTACTAAATCAATAAATTGGAGGAGAGCTTACCAAAACTGAGCCTTTTGTCTTTTTCGACTGACTATTTAATAATAATAATAATTCTACTGACTATTTAAGTTGCCTTAGTTTTATTTTCGATACTTATAAATTTCTCGTTTTTAAAATTTGAGTTATTTTTATTCTTATATATAATTTGTGATATTAGTTTTTGTGACGAAAAGTAGAGCGATAAGATCATACAATATTCCTAAAGTTATTTTCAAAATTCTTTTCTTACAAGAAAAAGAAATTAAGTAGAAATACTTATACACTCCTGAATTAAATTTTAGCTAACAAGGAAAGGTAGAAACTCGTAATTTTACAAGACATTTTCTTAAAGAAATTTTCTGTAAAAGTATTTCTGGATGTGACAAGTGTTTGTCATTTTAAATTGTTTTATAGTTATTGCAGCATAACTCATTTTTTTTTTAATTATAAAATATGGTTATTTAACTAAGAGTATTTAAAGGAAAAATTTGTTGCATTTATGTTGTTTTTAGGAAAACTATGAGGTTAGATTCTGAGAGTCTTAAGGCTAATATCTTAAATATCCCAACTTGAAGAAAATTTCATAGGCAAGCTACAAATTATTTTTAAGCATTATATCCATATAACTCGTCAGTAGTTCTATACAATTTGGGCAAATACAATACAAATGAAATATTTCTTAAGGCTGCTTGGAAGCAAACTTTCAAATTAACGGTTGTTGCTCGAGATTTGAAGATTTTCGTGGAACTCTACAATAGTTAGAATATGTTTCAAACTAGTTTCCTACAAAAACGCTATTACAGTAGGTGTACAAAGAATTTCAGTATGATGCTCTTGTAATTGGGCCCATCTTGGGATCGCTTTCGCATCATTGTTTTTAAAATGTATGTTCTTCCAAATATGTAATGTTATGTCGTTACAGTAAACACATCTATTCTGATCTATATCATTAAAAATATTCTCAAAAATTAATCAACCTTATGTAATATACGAGTATACCTACACTATCACTTTTTATTCCTTTTTTCCACGGAAAGTTCTAGGCTGTATCAGAATTGTAATGCCGATTCCTACACGGCCGAGTGATTTTTAAATTAACAAACAAATTCAAATGCATGATACGATCGAATTTTGAAATTTCAAATTAGTTTTTCTTTTGTCTCTGCGGTAGCTCGTGTCACGTCATTCCTGTCGCTCTTGTTGTGCACGTAGTTCGCACCAACGATTCAGACGGCACCAACGATGTCAGCGATCTGGGATTGGAAGCAAACATTGCAGTGCAGTTCATGTCTGTGGGAGTTCTTGTGTTCTTTATGTTTGTTTTCTCGTGTAATTCATTATTATTGTCATTCTCGTGTAATTACGAAATAATTCCAAATACTGCCGCAATCTTCTATTAAGATGATGAAACTCGCCACATACTGGTCTTTCTTTATAAATAACATTTCTTTCATGTCGTCCAATAATTGTCTTCCTTTTTAAATACGCAAACGTCAACACCGAATTGTCAAAAAGCATCAACTTACGTCTTTTCTCTTTAGAGAACATGGTGAAAGTGGTCAGCTCAAGGATATGACCACCGGTGTCGCCCTCATTTCCAGTCCATGTAGAACACAATAATCTACCTAATGCTTGCGATACGAGTGTATCGCTGATGTTGCTCTGGTCGCTTGTGTTGTGTCGCTCTTGTCGCCTACGTAGGAATAGGCGTAAGTGTTGAAATTTATTTTCTTAAGCCTGTGTATTGTTAAAATGGTTTATATCATTATTATGTATATATTTGTAATACAATGTTACTGTAGTTAAATTATTTTTGTTGTACAATACTATAGTAGGACTTATTCATCTTATTATTTGGTTGCTTTTATGCACAAGTAGTACATTTTAAGCTATGAAGTTAAAGTAGGTTTCCCTTGTTCTTTCTACTTTTAAATTAAATCAGTAACCTTTTGACCTGCATCTTTTGTTGCTCAGTATAAACAACTCAGTTTCGCTTACTTTTAGTTCACCTGATTAGAAATCAACAGTTAATTTTTGTAAATGATTTCCAGGATGTCTTTTGAAGACTTTGCCCGCCATTTTACACATCTCGATTTAGTACACATAGGACCTGATGACTGGATGACGGAACCGGCTTTACACTCGAAGCAACCATGGAGAGCGGTGTTAGCCAGGCGGAGGTGGAGGAGTGGTTATAACGCTGGAGGAGGCCCTACTTATACTGGTAATTGATTGCATATTTTGGCTATTTATGAAATACATTGTCGTACAACTGAATATAGACAGGGACACATTTTCTATTTCATAATCGTATTTATCATGACATGACAGTTTGAGGAAGATATCGATTGACTCAGTTTGACTCATCCACCAATATCGAAACTGTTGCAACACAGTTTTCCCATGATCAATGTTAAAATTATCACTCTTATTGCTACCATTGTTTTGCCTCACAGACTAACAGTGCATTTTCAGTGATGTATACAGATACTATAGGTACAGGGAAGGCTGGCTCAAAGTTGTTAAAAAGCATTAGCCTTTAAATATTTAATTGTTTGATAAATGTTAACAAATTAATGTGTTTTACAAACTACAAGATTGTTAAATCTAGACATATGTTCTCATAACTGCGTCCTACTCGGTGTCTAAACATATAGTGTGATTATATGTTGTTGCCGGTTCAAAGGGTTTCTTTCTTCATGGTTCCAGCCAAACATTTCTCAATCATTAGTAGTCAAGTTTGAGCCTTTGACGTTTAGCTAACTGTGTTAACTAGTCATTTCAGTTCACGTTTACTGTCAACATAAACGAAGAGTCGGCATATGGTAGTCTCAAAAATCTGGCTATGTTCTATTCCGGACCATCCACATTTCAGACTGGCTCCTTTTGAGCACTCATAGGAAAAATGATGTAACTGCATGTCAGTGAGAGTGAATTGAAACTATAAGTTTTTAGTTGTCTGCAGCTTCAATACATTACTATCTCTGTACTCAGGGCCGTAACTAGGAATTTTGCCTTCCTGGCGGCTCTATGAAAATGGTGCCCTTACGTATTATAATTTTACTTTCTCCACCCTATACGTAGTATATGGAGAAAGTATTGTTTTTGTAAAAATGTTCGAAATTGAATTTTCAGTTGAATTATCTGTTTTGGTGCTCCCAGAACCCCAAAAAATGGTTTAGTGCAATTATCTGTGTTGGTGCTCCCTGAACCCAAAACTATTTTTAGTGGAATTTTTTGTTTTGCTGCTCCTTGAACCCAAAAAAGTGTTTTTAGAGTGGTGTCTGTCTGTCTGTCTGTCAGTCTGTCAGTATATATACACGACCAGAGAGGACACTATTGGTCCGATTTTCATGAAATTTGGTATGTAGGTACTAAACCCTAATATCTCCAGGCGTTTTTTTCATTTTTTGGAATTTTTAATTTTTAAGGGTAATTTAAAAAACAACAAAAATGCAAATTTCTCAAAAACGGCTCTAACGATTTTGATCAAATTTTCAGTATTTATAGTGCTTAAGATGCCAAACAAAATGACACCACCCACTTTTATCAAAACTTCGGCGTTTTATAATTATGGGGAAATGTTAAAAAATAAACAAGTTTATGTTGTCAATCTAGCATCGCGGCGGCGGCCGCACGGGGTAGCACCATGGTAGCGATTACGGCCAGTAATTCAAAGGTCGCGCAATCGAATCCCGCCTAGGACAATAATTTTTTTATACGATTGACGTAGGTAGAATATTATTTTTTTGTTTTGTTCTAAAAAGTAATAAATAAAATGATTGAAAACAATATTATTTTGACTACAGTAAGTTGGGAGAAAGTTTGTGTCAGTTAACTGATACCGTTTATTTGTATTGTCGAGATAAAATACTTTCCTTTGTCAACTATATCGTTTCTTATGAGAAACATAAAGAATAAATATTTTAAGAAAGTTAAATAATTTAAATTAATACACTCCAAGCTTAAAAATTAAAAGTTAAAAAGAAATTTAAATATTTTCAACAGAATAAAATGCAACCGTCTATTTTTACAACAAATGTAGAGCCAATAAAGTACTAAGAAAAACCCTGAAATACCCTGTATTTGAATTAATTTATTAAAAATTTGTATCATGTATTTATTTTTACTTTACATTCATCATAATTTTTAAAATTAAATTATACTTGCTGTTTGGCCTAGTTAATAAGACCTTTTTCACCCTATCAAATAGTGCCTAGTTAGGTCCCTGGCTGTATTGGTTTGATTGTCAGTTGCAGATATTTTTGCGAATGTAGCTATTTCTCACAACTGTAGTTAGTTTGTTTACCATGAGTGTAAAAGGTCCCCACAGTCCAAACCCCACTATATACAGAAGTATGAAAAGAAAGAGAAATTAAATAATTTGCAAATGAATATGGTGTTGGCCATACTACAATACTCGACATAAGAAACGACAAGCGTTAAATTATCATTTAAGGCTAAGAAAGAGAAGATAATTGAAAGTTTTCTTATTCAAATAGAATAATAATAGAGTGCAAGTTTTACTGTTTTTAACGCATTTCAATTCTGAACAGTTTTTGTTTTTTAATGTTATGTAATGTAAGAAGAATACAATTAAAACTTTCTTTCATTAAATATGACCCATTAAAAAAAAAAAAAAAACCCTTGTTTATTCTTATAGTGCACTTTATTTCGCTTGCTTTGTTTGTCGTTTTATAATTTTAAAAAATTGGGTCTGCGTCGGACCAGACAGTGGAAGTTATACTTCTTTGGCCATTCGTATATTTGTATATTTTCATATAATTTTTGAAGAAAAAAAATTTCGCAGTCGGGGATCGAACCAGGGATTCTAGCGTGGAAGTCAAGTGCGTTAACCACTCACCCACCTAGACTCTTGAGGTATCTCTTGTAGAGAAAAGGTATAAAAAGGCACTTTCCGGATTTTACTCCTAACGCGTGACGCACCGACACCCCATCCCGATTACAACGGGCGCAAAGAAGTATAACTTCAAAAAGTTTACAGTGGTTTTATGTTGGTTAAATTAGATTTTTCGACAAACTTCCAACAATCTTGTATTTATACGTACGAGATTAGTGAGGGCCTACGGTACTGTATTTATAGATTTCTCGTGACTTTGTTGTGTTATCTTTATAGTTATATAATGTAATTCCAAATATTAGTGTTTTGTAACAAAAACCTTATAAAGAAACTTATTCAAGTTTTAAGTGGATTTCTGGATGTGATATGTGTATTACAGTAGTTTTAAAATGTATTTCCTGGTTGCTGTAGCATTATACATTTTCTTTTTTGGTTTTTACAATAATTGCTTATAGCCCAGGCAATGATGGCGAAAAATTACCATTTGTCGGAAGAAATTAGAGACAAGTTGAATAGTTTTCGTCAATTGTTAAAACTCACCAATAGTAGGTATATTTCCAAAAAGTCCCCGCCCCTCCCCCTTGTGCTACCCCCACCCCACCCCACCCCATTTGAAATTAACTTTAGTGTTTAGGTTTTGCTGTATATCTCGGTATTACCAACTAAATACGTAAAAAAAAGGTATCTTGGTATTTTTTCTGGGGTTAACACTTTAGCTGCTAGTTGCTAAAAAAGTATTTTTTACTTTGAAAAATTCATTTTTTCTTTCATGAAATTTTTGCTGATGATATTTAAAAAAAATATTTTAAATAAAATTTGTAGCACAGCTTTTCAGCTTTCCAACGATATAATATAACACCCTGTTTCCAGAAGAGAGACGCAAGCAATCAAAATATATTATGCGGCCGCCATACGGACGGGAGCTTAAGCTGTTCTACTCCCACTATTTTAAACTTCTATAAATTTATATAAAGTGGCATTAATTAGGTCCTAACAACTGGAAAAAAATCTGCTTGTCACTTCCGACACAAAACCTTCATTGCCTGGGCTATAATTTTGTTTAAATGATCAATCTGAAGTTGTTTTATTTATTTCGATAGAGCCGGTAACTATAATTGCCATGCAGCCATATGTACATAAAACTAGGTAAAATAAAGGGACTTAAATTTTATATCGCTATATCTGAAAGGTTGGTGCAACCAAACAGTGTTAATATTCTATATTTCACAAATTTCTTATTTGTTTCCGACTAACACACCCACACACAGTGGTCCATATCAAACTCTTTATTTTCAACTAAAATCAACACTTCCAAACCATTAAAAGGCTTTGTTGCATTTGAGTTTAGTTTTAGATCACCCTTAAGACTAATGTCAAATGTAAACACATTCATTTTTTGTAATGGAATTGTTTTTTATGGCCATTTTAATCCATTTGTGAACTTTTACAGTTGTAATGATACCTCAACGGGTTTTATTAATTACTTAATAAATCATGTATTTTTCACCTTGCATAGAAACATAAAGATTATTTAATAATGATTAAAATCATTCAATGTAAGTTTTGCACACTGTAAAAGATCTGTGAAATATATTTTTTTTTGTAAAACATGTAACTATAGGGAGAACTTGACTGCAATTTCCCCAAGAGCAATTTGCTAAAGCTTCTTTGCAGTTAATGTATGAGAAAAAATATTTAATTTACCAGTACAAACTTTACATTGAGGTCATTTTTAGGTATTGCACTCTAAAGAAACAAATATTAAACATAAGCATACAAATTTAATTATTACTCATTTAATGTTTAGTAATAATAAATAACTTCAACAAACTGGGTAAATTTTTAATTTGAGCTAAATAATGAACATTTCCTATGACTGTCCTGGCTAAAATGGGCTAAGCACTCCCTCCCCAAGTTATGCTTATGTCTGTAACATTACCTAAGAATTCAAATAATAAAAATGAGATATTGAAAAGATTTCAAGACTACTTATGTTCATGTTTCAGATACAACCGCTATGAATCCACAATTTCACATTCAAATACCTCGCTCATCAACAAACAAGTGCCATGTCGTTGTTTCCGTTACACAGTATTACGAGACTCAACCCGATACAAAGAAGAAGAAACCGTTATACGCTATCGGATTTGCTGTTTACGAAATACCTCATTCGATGCCGAGGCTCACACCACAATTTGTTGGGGAACAGGTAATTCTTTATTAGAACTAATTTACATGAACAAATTATTGAAATACAGATGGAGGCAATAATGTATGTGTATATGTAGAAAACATTTAGATTTTCTTAGTTAGCAGTACATACCATTTCACAATAATTGTGAAAATAATGTCTATAAGATGTCAGATGGCTATACTATGTATCTCTGATACTATGTACACCTCATTACACATATTGAAGGAAGTAGTAATAATACGCTCCCTTAGCTCTACCAGGACACCGTGGCATTTAAGGAAATTAGATGGCAGATGCTCTTGCAAAAAAAAAGGAGCATCCACACACTTTATGGGGCCAAAACCAATGTGCTGCATTAGCCATAGCACGGCTAAGAGCGCAGTAAAAAACTGGACCAGGGAAGAGCAACGCTAGAGGTAAAATCTCCTGACCAAGCAGGCCACCTCCCAGAGAGACCAGTTGTCTGAGAAAAATTTTTCCCAAACAATGAGTGAATCTCAGGTTTGGTGAGCTGCAGCTAATGTTGGAACTGCAAATGCCCTACTTCCGCTTCTTTAACGGTCTCTTACATTCTGAGCTGGAGAAAATTTCACAACTTGAGACATAACTTCCTCCTCAATAAAGTACGCCAAAATGTCATTGATGTGGTAGACCACAGTATTAGTTTTGGTAAAAGTCTTTCGTACAAAATCGGTGGTAATTTTCAGCCGAACAGTAGAAATTTTGCTTAGTCATATGCCCATGTATGTGAAATTAAAACTTTGAGCTTTATAAAAAAAATTCTTAGTTGCCTTGGCACCAATCCTAACTTCTCATATAGGCCTACTTCTTTTTTCCTTTCATAAATTTCTAAAATTTGTGTCTAAATAAACATTTGAATTGTTCACAGGCGTATAAAGTTCAAGGGTCACACCAATCTAAATAAATTGGTTTTTAAAAATTATCGTATCCAACGCAGACATTTTTTGAGACTAGAATATCACAGACTAGTGAATGTAGCTTCCAGCTCAAGCTCATGCAATTCTAATAATAAACTTATCAACCATATATATAACAAATTTCTATAAATTTAAAAATAGCCATAGATAACTTTTGCTGTTTCAATCTTTTTACTCTAAGGAAGAGTTCATTGACCTAACCATGGAGAGCTTTAAGGATCTGCAGTAGTGGCAGCCATCTTGGATTTTTATCCCGTAAGAGCAATGTTAAATTTAAAACCGTTATTTTATTTATTTTTTATCATAAAATTATTTGCAAGGTCTCATTAATCACAGTTATATTACGCATCCGTTTTGTGTTTCTCATTTTTTTAAACCCTTGCATTTGTCACGTAATTGACATTTTAAAAGAGTACTAAGCATGAACTTTTTCCTTTACACAATAAAAAAATGTAATGTAATTAAAAGTGAAACGCAAGCCAGATCCGCAATTTTATAAAGAATATTTACTTTTTTCAGCACTCATTTACAAAAGATGGATTTATAAAATGGTTTTAAATGAGGCAATGTCCAAGCTCTCAGCTGGAAGAAATTGGGCTGTTTAGATACGGCTATAGAGTGAAACACTGGCGTTGCTGGTTGCTTTCTCGTTTACTGGAGCAGACCCTTAAGTGGTTCTCTGTGTGCAAGACATTTTTATGTTTTTAAATTTGATATTGTTTTTATAAAGTTTATTGTAATCCGATAGTTTTATATTTATTTATAATACTATTTATTTTTCGTTAAAATTTCTTTATTTTATTGTTTTTAATTGTAAATCATTTTAATTATTATTAAAATTAAAATGTCTTTGTGGTGATTCAGGAAGAAACGGTGGAACTTTCAGGATGTGTTCTACTAGTGAAAAGAAAGAAAAAAGGTCAAGTTCATAATATAAACACAGGTTCAGAAATGCTTCGTTTTATAGTTTTCCACCATTTTGTTTTTAACAAAATACTTAATATCTTTTTATGTAGGAAATATGTTGAATTCAAATTTGGTTTGACATCTTCTGTTACCCATGTAAAAAAAAACAAATTTTGTATATATTTTCAAAATGGCGGCCGTTTAAAATTTTTAATGTAAATTATGTATCAAAAACCATTAACTTTAAAAAAAAAATTTTAAATAAAAAAAATTCAATTTTTAATGACAAACATAATGGTTTTAAAATTATTTCTGTAACTTAAAAGATAAAATAAATATTTAGCCTATGTTTAACCTTAGAGCCTATATTTATTGAACTTGATTTTTTTTCTTTATTTTCACTAGTAGAACTCAACCTGAAATGTTCTTAATTTTTTCCTGAATCATCCTATGCATGTATAATTGAGTGCCTCAAAGAGTATGACTAGTATGCAATTTTATTGTCATCCAAAGTTAATAAATCAATAAAATACCAGTAATTCTGATTGCTCTGGTAGCACTATATATCTATCCAATGTAAGACAACTAGCCTAGGTTATTAATTAAACTGTTTTACATAAGTAATTAATATTTCTGCACAATTTATAAGCCGACAATCTGATAAAAACATTTCAGAAAATTCAACGCAAACGTAATACGGATAAAAATAAAAAGATATTGTCTCGCCAAGTTCACAAAACCTACTATCAAATTATGCAAACTGTCAGCTGTCTGTTTATTTTAAAATAAATGTCCGGTTTGCCTTGTATTTACTCGTAGCTACTGAATTGAATATTCGTGTCAAGTTTCAAAGAGCGTTGTACGTAACGACAAATTCCCAATCGTGTATCCGTTACAGTTAACATCCAGATTCCATGTAGGAGCCGCATGAAAGTTATAGCTTTCATTGTATTTGTAATTTCTAATCCTATAAAATTGTTATTACAAAGTCGTGGTTTGAGGATTAAAGTATTCAATAAACAAGGTTACCTCGTAATCTGATCTAATCTATCGAAGATTTACTGGGTGTAGTTTATATCTGGTCGACAGGTAACGTTATTGTTATGATATAAATATGTCTACTTATGTTTTCTACTATGTCCTTATTTCTTGCATTTCAAGTTATTACTTCCTTTATGATCGGAATAAAATATTAAATTATCTCTGGTGCCAATCATTTACATAAAATGGATCAGAATGCAAACATTTTCATTTGAAGGTTCTGAGCCTTAACAAATTGAATCCTTGTAGGATCACTTGTTTGTCTTACTGTCATTGACATTTTTTTTTTGGAACGGAGAATGTATCTACAATGAAATTTGACTTACAAACAAAACACTATTTAAATTACTATACTAGGTGACCCGTGTGAATATTTCACAAGTTAGGAGTACTTACCTGATATAATACGTTGATTTAATTCAGTTAATTACCTTTATTTATTTACGTTGGTTTATAAATAACTGTTTATAATCAAACTTTTATAATACGTCAACTAATCCAACTTTTTTAAGGTTAATCTTACCTTATCATTCAATTGCAATTTCGGTCATTCGACCATCATCAGGAATTCACACTAAAACACTAAAAACATCACTCACAAACATAAACTAAACACAATAAATAAGTTTCACTCCATATGGAGGTCGTTAATTGTAAAATGTTGCTCAGTATGTCGCGGAAACACTCGATAAGGCGTACACGCTTGGCCGTTCGGGCGGTACTGAGTGATATCTATGTTCCTGATTCTTATCTCTGTTATTTTATTCTGATGGGTCTCTCAATCAGCGTGTAGTACAGCATATTCGAATGGAACGAAAGCTGATCGTTCAAAATATGTGTGGAGTCAAATTTAGTGGCTCTATATATCTCGAATTCTTCTATCGCATTCATATAACGTCCTTTTTTGCAAATGTGCATGATTTTCATATTAGTGCTACAATTAGTGTAAGTATGGTCATTGAGTGTTGTGCTTAACTGGAGTATTGATTATCAAGTTTTCTTTTTGGTAGGTGTTCTTTAAACCTTACGCAAAATGGTCGTCTGGTTTGGCCTATATAATAGCAAGGACAATCGTTACATGTGATTTTATATATTCCCGTTCGTTGTTGGGCATCTCGCTTTATTAAGGGATTGGCTCTCAAAATCCGTTCTACTTTGTTAGTTGTTCTGTATGTAACAATTACGTTGTGTTTGGCCATCGCGTTTTTAAAGTATAATTGATAACGCTCCCGTATTCGCATGATACATATTTTACTTTAGTGAGGCTGTCTGAGGGCGGTAACCTGGTTTTGGATCTATGTTTACTGACCAATTTATCTATCAACTTGGGATTATAACCATTGGTTACAGCGATATATTTAATGGTTTTTAATTCGTTGTTGTAGTCTACATCCGTCATTGGTATTGAAATTAACCTTTGTACAAAGCTGTTGTAAGCTGCGGTTTTTTGCTCCGGTGGATGGTGCGAAGTTGCGTGGATAGTTTGGTCAGTATTAGTTGGCTTTCTGTATATTTTGAATTTTAAATCATTTTCAGACCTTGTAATAGTGAGATCCAAATAGTTTAACTTTTGGTCAATTTCACATTCTGTGGTAAACGTTAAATTATGGTGCATTTTATTCATGTATGTGCATAGGAGATTCAATTGTCTCGTACTACCGTTAAACAAGATAATCGTATCATCTACATATCTATGGTAGGCTATTATATTATGCCTGTTTGGATTAGTAACAGTTAGTAGGAAGGATTTCTCTATATGGTTAAGGAAAATCTCCGATAAGATATGCCGGATAACGGTGACCCCATAGCAAGGCCGTCACTTTGCAAGTAAAATGCATAATTGAACTGGCAATAATTTTGATTCAGTATGGTTCTAATCAGATTAATTAACTTGGTAATGGACGAGCAGGAAGGACAGAAAATTCTCTGAGATTTGTCTCCGATAGAGCAATGGTTTGTGTAACGGGTATATTCGTGTATAGATTCACTATATCATATGAAACTAATTTGTAAGAAGGCTCTATATTTATTGTCTTAAGCTCATTTATTAATTCTAGGCTGTTCCGTAAGCTGTAATCATTTTTAAAGAAATAGTGTTTCCTTATTATTGTATCGTTTCCAGTTTATAATGCTTTACGTTGATTTAATTTGATTGATTTGCGTGATAGATTACACTTGCAAATAGAATTTAAACAATCTAACTAACAGCTGTCATGTTACTTAAACAGATTGATAATAGATGAATTTTCATGAACTTTCATTTCGAATCACATGAACTTTCATATGAAAGTTTTTTATATAAAATGTATTTAATGAAAACATTAATTTCAAGCTATTTGTCTATTTTTCATCAATAGCGGGGAACGTAGGCTTTAAAATGATGTTAATTTAGATTTTATATATTATATGAATATATGTATTCGCACTATAACGGCCTCATGTTAATTTAGGTTTGAAATTTTCAAACGCTTGATTGGATATAACCGATTATTTTTCTCGAGATAGTTTATTATTAGGTTAAACTTCATGCCAAGTTTGAACTCAATCAGTCAAATATTTCTCTAGATATGAATTGTTTTGTTAAAAATATCAAAATGACGGATATCAGGGAAAACAAAGCGTTTTCGGGTCTATGTTTATATTAACTTTTTTTTCTTATTTTGAGCTATAGAATGAGCTGCCGAGACATTGTCATATAGTTCTGAATCACCCTGTATATTGTTTGGGAGCTGTCACCTCCGTTCCGCTAATATTTAATTTGCTTCCACCATGATTAATATTTTAAAGAATGAAGCAGTCCTTTCAATAGATAGAATGCAAAGATCATCGTAGATAATGTGGGTTATACAGGTTGTCAATAGGGTACAAATTGCAAATGTACAAATTGGATTTCCATTTTTTACATTCAAATTAAAAGTCATAAAAAGAAGACATTAGTGGTGCTCAAGAAAACATTTTCAGATGACCCTAACCAAAAGGGTTGTGTTTTAATAAAGTCTCTCCCCCTACCCCACTTTAACTTGTTTATGAACTTCAATAGATACAAACCTAATCTAGTTGGGTCACCTAAAATATCTTTCATGATAGTCTGGAATGTTGCCTCTCTCCCAAAACTGGGAAATTTTGAGGGTTACTCAAAATTTCTAAATAGAAATCCGCATCTTGTAACATGTCAAATTAAAGGGACAAAAGGTAAGACAAAGGGTAAAAATCAAAATTAATTTCACACACAAAATAATTTTGGACAACCCTAGCTAAAATGGCAACACAAAAAGTATTTTCAGATATTTATAATTATTGTAAGATGAAAAATACAAAATTTTAAATTAAGAATTAAATTTAAAATTTAAAATTGACATTTAAAAATTAAAATTACAAATTTAAAATGGAAATAACAATATTCAATATTACAATTACAAAACTAAAAATTATTGAGAATTTTAAAATTAAATTAAGAAAATTATTTCACAAAGACTGAAAATTAGTTCTTGCAAGGCGTACAAGTACCACAATCAAGGTAAAATTGAAAACGTTACATAATACGGAATTTCAAAATTTGAAAAAGAAGTTAATACATTAAGTAAGGTTTCGTTCTTATAAGAAGTTTAAAGCATACATTTGTTTCTGCTTTTCAAGTTTTTGTTTAAAAAATAGAGATTTTATAATTACAAACGTAAATTTTCACTAAATCAAAATGTTTATGTAAAAGGATTAAATCAGAGAGCATACGTCATACTCTTCTCAAAACCACGTTTCATCACCATCTTTTCCTATCAGAAATTTATTTTCACTCCATATTTTCACTTATTATTTTTCTTAATTTTATTACTTTGCCTTCAGGGATTTCTTTATTAGTCTCTCGTATATAAATCTCTCGTATATATATTATTCTTTTTGCTTTCTGTAGTCTGACAATTTTTCTGTCTCTCTTAGTGTTTCATATATTATTTTTTGTTAGCCTTATACACTTAAAACTTCCCAGATTTACTTCTCATATGTGTATACCAATCTACTTGAGTATACGATTACCATTTACATAACATAATGTATTGGTTTTTATATTTTAGAAACCGTTAGACGTAACGAACCATTCTGTAGCAAGAGAAGTCGTTACATTTTTCACATTACCACCTGGAGACTACATCGTGGTTCCGCAAACAAACGTACCAAACTGTGATGGTAAATTTTTGCTCCGAATACTAACTGACGAGCAAAGCAACATTTGGTGAGTGTTTTCATTGACTTAACAAGGCTGATGTAATTTATTGTTAGAAATATATAAAATGTCTTTTCCTATGGAGTGAAAGATGTTTCAGAATATAATATCCATTTCGTATAATAGTTGCTAATTCTTACAAGTAAAAGATATAAATTATTATCAAACGACATATTTTTAATATAAAACAAGATGAAAAGATGAAACACTTTTTCGAGACTTCGGCTTGTGTTTTTTTTTAAATAATAAAAACGTGACGTATTTGTTATTCAGATCACATCATACGCTAGAAAGTTCAAATGCTTTTCAACTCTCCGCAATAGTTACATAATTTTGGCACCACCAGAAGTTTTCTACGACATCTGTAAGTGCATATATCGTGTCCACAGACAGACAGATACACATACAGACACAACATTTTTTATTGCTTTGTCGTGTTCAGAGACCTCGAAAATGTTGAGAAAAGTTATATTATGGGTTAAATTTTTTAAATTTTTGCAATACTTTGGCATGTTAATGCGAGCCAAAGTAGTAATTTCTAAAATCTCTAACTCTAAACTTACACTATCGCTCAGAACAATACTGAAGTTTATGATATTATGACATGTGTCTACACCAGCTGATCATTTTGGCTATTGATGTTTTAACAATAGTATTGTTTGTTAATTTTGAATCAAGCAGTGCACAGGTTAAATTGGCATTAACAACATCAGAGAACATTTTTACCGTGGAACATTATTTCCTCTGATACGGAATTGGTTGTGAAAACAGATCTAGTCTAAAGCATGTAGCAAATGAATTACAGGAGAGTTTTTAACTATTTGCACCAACTAACAAGGTAGTACTCTCAATCTTAGAAATATTCTGTCTAACTGGAAGTGTACTAACACAAGCTAAAGCTCATACTGGCCGTCCAGTTATAGAAACACAATAATGTAAATCTAGGACAACTATTTCAGCAAGTATTTCAGTCACCACAAAGAAGCCTTCGATGAACTTCATTGAAACTAACATGGGCTGGACTGTACGACTGTGTATTGCCAAAATTCAATAAATCTGAAATTACAAATGTACATTATTTAACTATTTCCTTGACCTTCAATTCAAAATACTTTTGATAATTCAATTACAATAGCACTATGATTTCATTAAATCTGTACATACATGTGTCACACCTTCAAAGCTGAAAGTAATAAAAACAGAAAAAATGTCCTCCTACAGAATCTTTATTTTTTGCTGCTTTTTGCTTTTTTTTAGTAGGAAAATAACAAAGTAGGCTTTGTTTAATTTATTTGTTTTATTACGGTATATAAATTTGTATACTAAAAAGTAATAGCTTGTTGTATTGCAGGGAAGTCAATGAAGATAACATGGTGTTCAGAAATATATCAACGGAATTTTTAGAAGACACTGTCGTTTCTGTAAGTATTGAAATTTTCACACTTCTCAGTATTTTTTTTGTAATTGCTATTTTGGATAAATTATCGTAAGTTAAACCTCAATGGCAACAAGAATGTCAATTCTGAGCTTCTTGGGAATTTATCTAATATTTTTAATTTAGGGTATTAATTAATTATTAAATATAAGACTTACCGACTTCAATATTCTGTTTACGTTAGAAACGATTCATTGGCAGGGTTTTTAAGAGATTGATATTTTCTGTTGAATATATTGAATCTTTCATCTAAATTGTTGAGTGACGGTTGATTAAATACAATATTGAAGACGGCAAGTCTTATATTGAGTAATTAATACATCGATATTCGGAATGATGAATAACAATTGTTATGAATTAAGTTAGTAGATTTCCATAATGCCTTGCTACAAACTTTAATTATAATGTGCAAACTATAGTAGTGTTCTGTGAGTATTACTCATCATGGCATAATGTTGTAACAACATTTCTTAACAATGACTGTTTGACTTTTAAGTTAAACACAATAAATATTAAGTTAAGGTGACTACCCAGAATATCAAATGGTGCTCTCTGAAAATTTTTAGGCTGAGTAATAAAAATAACTCAAATTAACTGGTACAAGTTAAAACTTGTATTTAGGAATATGGTACAAGTAATCAATTATTATTCATGTTTTGTAATTAATTTCTAAATAATGTTTGTCATAAGAGTAAATCTTCTTTAAACATACTTATTTTTTCTAAATACTTTACATGACGTACTTAAGTTTGTTTTAACAGGCTTAATTTTCATTTTAGATTTGTGATCAGTCCAAATTAAATTCACTGAAGGTTATATGTTCTCAACAGAATGTGTACCGACATAAAATAATCTAGTCACAAAATTTCACAATATGGTAGGGTCATAGTCAAATTACATTTTGTAATTTAAGTATCTATTTAAATGTTGTTTTCCTTCATAATCAAAATTTTTTTAAAATCTTTTCTTGATTACCTGTTCATGCTCACTTTTGGGAATGTTTCTTGACTGGCGAAGTTAAGTGCATTTCGGCATCTGTCCGTGGAAATCAGAGATGTGTGTTCACCTTTGTTCATAGGCTACATTACCTATTTTTAAACAGAACTTTGTAAATCAATTTTATTTACTATCAATAGTGGCTTATCTGTAAGGCATATTATTCATGAGTCAGAATAAGCATATTATTTCCATATATATCTAAGAAATAAAATACTAACCTTTACTAATATCAAATGTCATAAGTAGACTAATTTCAGCAATTATTTGTTAGTTTACAAAGGAGTGGACGATTGTGGTGTGCACTTGTACGTGTGTGAGGATGTGTCTCTATATGTAGAGATAGAAGAGCTCTTCTCACAACTACAAGCAACCACTGTTTATAATTTAAGTTTAAGAATATAATTAGTAACTCATTTGTGTTAATACATAAAAAACATGAATATTGAATATTTTTACTATTTGAAAAAGAGATCAGTTGTTATTTTTATTGAAAACGTTGATCAAATAGTTTACTATAGGCTAACGGTAAGCAGTGGCGCACCGACGAGGGTGGACGAACGGGAACTGCCCCCCCAGAAGGTCTTTTTAGTAATGTGGATTGTATTTTAAACTAATCAATCGTACAATACGTAGTAGATATTCAATTAAAAATTACATTATTTATGATTAATTTTGTGATGTGATCACAAAAAATAATTGTTTTTTTTAAACTAAATATGATTTTTACCCTACGCAATCATGATTTTCTTACAGTGATGTCCCGGCGGTCTGGTTCATGACTTGACAGTATGTGAGCTCTGATTAGCGCCGCGTTGATAATGCTGAAAACAGGGCGTTGAATTCCCAAGTTATACGGGATGTTGAAAGCACGAAGTTGGTAACGTGGGCTGCGTGTTATACACAGCGTTTTTGAAGCTTTGTCAATGTTGCGTTCTTCACTTCCAAAATGGACGTTTAGGTCATTCAGTCTAGGTGTTTTACAAATAATAGAAACATATATGAGGAATTGTGTATCAGGAGAGCCAGTATGTGGGATACACACCCAGTGCTTTCAAATCGTGTATCAAGCTTCAGCTATTCTTACACGAGCTGAGCTTAGTCGAGCCGACCCGGTCCGTCGCGGAAATCCGTGGCAGTGGATAAATCTAACAGACCCGCACCGTTCCGACATGTGTCGGAAGGATACGCGCGTATTCCACCTCACCACAACTACCATGAAATTAAAAATTATCATGGATGAACAATGGAAGAGATCGAACGTTCTTTCTGGTTTTGACCTGTGGCTATATGTATACCCAACCCACGTGGAGCGGAGCCGAATCGACTGGATCCGGTATGCTGTCAGAGCGTGGAAAAAATCGACTCCGTCCGTGTCGACACGGCTCGGTCATGTACATTTTGAAGTACACATAATATCTTTGAAATAAAAAATAACTACTTTCTAGTAGTTATTCTACTGTGGCTTCTCTCGTAGCTGCACTTTATATAACTTTGTTCGGTGTTGATAGCGCCCGCGTTGGCAACGCTCAACTCCCGGTTAAGTTAAATTTGTTAGCGTTGGTAGCGTTCATATAACATGGCCCACAGTAGTTCCATTTACCCAATTAACTGACGTTAACGCGACGTTGAAAACACGGCGCTATCAGCGCTCGTATAACGTGGCTTCAAAAGGCAGTGCGCTGGTGTGCTGGCTAGACCGTCACTCAAGGTCAGTGCGGGGTGATCTTTCGCAAAGAATGTTTATATTGCACTATTGTCTGACTCAATCCCATCACCATTCAATTTAAAAAAATGTATAATGTTTCAGACTTTGTGATAGGTTAAAGAACTTTCATCCGTTTAGGATTTGTTGAATATGTAGACCTATATTCTGACCTGAGCTTAGTCCCCCCCCAAAACCAAATCCTTGGTGCGCCACTGACGGTAAGTACATTTATTTGTCATGAGAGAGCAACAAACAAAGAATAATGTCGAGGTCTATACACTAAATATCAAAATTTGAGCCTACGTGTACAAATTCTCACTTTTGTTTTTGGACAACACAAACAGACTTAGCATAATAAAGTTTTCACTTGATCTGACTAGGGGAAACATCTTGCTGAAAGACGGTTGTATTTTATGAACTTCGTGAATTACTAAAATAAAAAAAAACAGTAAGTGATATTGGGTAAATAGTAATTGAAGTGTGTGACAACATTTACTAGCTTCAAAGCCTGTTCTTTGCAAGATCTATCATATTTGAAATATTTATGTGTTTTCAAAGAAAGAAATACTTTGTTTATATCAAATGTTACTATATTTATTTTATTAAGATTAGTTGAATGCAAATAATAATCTAGATGTTTATTTTTACAGCCCGATGGGAAAAATGTAGTTACAAAGCTGTTAATAAAATACCCACCTGAAGTAGATGTCGCTCAGCTACAGAAAATCCTCAAAGCTCATTGGAAAGGTAATTTAACTAGTCAATAATACATAAAGCCTTGTCCACACTTGCAGACTTGACTGCGGAAACATTGTCAGCCGACTGTCTCCACGGTGTTTCCAGCTAGTCTGCATGTGATGACGTGTCTGTTGACAAGAGACCGGATAACATCCACAACTGCCCTGAATTGGGACAGTCGTGAACTGCGACTGGTGATTCATTCGCACTGAAATCCGTAGTTTTTTTAGATTCTATTAATGTTTTTTGTAGTAGTAATTTCCATGTGGAATCAGGAGTTGACGATGAAAGTGATTGAGGAATTGCACTCCCCTCCATTGTTCTGGAATGTAACTTTTGCAGAATACAAAAACACAATGCGTTACAGGAGTTAGCGGATTGTTTCAAAGTGAGCTAAGTGAAATAGACAAAAAAGTCAAAAACTAAAAACACAGTTTAGGCGTGAACATAAATCCTTATTGCGCGTTCACCCTCGCCACTTCCTCGGTAAATTAGCCACATGGTTCAGAAAGATAAAGAATGCACAAGCTAAAACCACGTCCTCTTTAGTCACCATTTCGACAAACACTGGGTGGCTAGTGTGGACGCAAAACCAGTCGGAAACTTGTATCAGAAACTGTGTCGGCAGACATAAACAGTCTGAAAGTGTGGACAAGACTTTATATTTCTTCAAAGTAAATTAGATTATAAAGGATTTGAGTATAACTTGTAAAGAACAAAACAAAGCAGCTTCTTTTTATAATGTAGTTATGTGAGAAGTGCTAACTGAAAAGTGTTTTTCAATTGGTTAGCAATTGATAACATTTGAAAATACTGTGCACCAAACATAGTTTACAAAATGAAAATGCATATTTCATTGAAACATTGAAATTATTCAGAACAGAGTTAAAATAATCCATGTGCAACGTAAACATTATAGGCACAATACTCACCATGGAAAACTTAAAAAACGTATTGACAAGTTTAACAATAGGGTTTAAAACATGTTGTAGAACAAAAAAAGAAAAGAAAAGCGAATTCTTTTCTGTATTCCTTTTTTAAATTTTGTTTAATAATTATTTTCATGGGCTAAATCGTAGGAGATATCTATATTTTAACTCTAGTAAGTTATAATATTTCTTTCACGAGTTGTTGATTGCTGAAGAGTTACAATTTAATAACTTTAAACTAAGAACGTTAAATCTATATATATAAAAGCCAAAACCCACTGACTCACTCATCACGATTTATCAAAAACTACCAAACGGATTGGAATGAAATTTGGTATGTAGCTTCCTCTAGGGCCATAGGTGCTCACTAAGAAAGGGTTTGAAAAAATTCGAAATTTTAGAGGGGTTTGGGGGGAACAAAGTTATTAAAAAATGACTTTTTCAAAACTACCGAACGGATTGGAATAAAATTTGGTACGTAGCTTCCTCTAGGGCCATAGGTGCTCACTAAGAAAGGGTTTGAAAAAATTCGAAATTTCAGGAGGGATTTGGGGGATCAAAGTTGTTAAAAAACGATTTCTTCAAAACTACCGAATGGATTGGAATGAAATTTGGTATGTAGCTTCCTTTAGGGCCATAGGTGCTTACTAAGAAAGGGTTTGAAAAAATTCGAAATTTTAGGGGGGTTTGGGCATCAAAGTTATTAAATCACGATTTCTTCAAAACTACCAAATGGATTGGAATGAAATTTGGTATGTAGCTTCCTCTAGGGCCATAGGTGCTCACTAAGAAAGGGTTTGAAAAAATTCGAAATTTTAGGGGGGGTTTTGGGGGGATCAAAGTTATTAAAAAATGACTTCTTCAAAACTACTGAACGGATTGGAATGAAATTTGGTATGTAGCTTCCTCTAGGGCCATAGGTGCTCACTAAGAAAGGGTATGAAAAATTTCGAAATTTTAGGAGGGGTTTGGGGGGATCAAAGTTACTAAAATCATAATTTCAGATCTTTTATTATTATGACAATAGTGCTTTTATTATTTAAGATCTATATATATAAAAGCCAAATACCACTCACTGACTGAACACTTAAAAAGAATACAATTACGTTAAAAAGACTGAAAATACCAACCACCACGGGCAATGCCGTATGGGTCAGCTAGTATCTTATAAACACAAAAATTGTAGTTCTGCAATTTTCATTATATACGTTTTCTCAGTAAGACTAGTCAACAAAATAAAACTTACTTAGGGAGTATCGCTAGGATGGTTGATCTATTAAAATGTCATGCAACTTCTCATCCTGGAGGCGATGTCCTTATTCTTCCTGGGCAGTTTTCTTACATGTCAGAATAGTCCTAAAATGGAAGGAAGCGTGGATTCCTCCAGTACTGAAATTAATAGACGATAGATTGGTTTAGCCCTTTGACCGCCATGCCGTTCCTACTAGAACGCTCAGATTACCGCCAAAGTCGACTAAGCGAGACATTGCGTTGAGCGCCAAGCCACTGTCGTGTGGGATTGTCGAACACCGTCAAGTCTATTTTCGGTATTTTGACGGATGTTTACATAAACCATTGTAGCTTAGCTAATATCAAAGATATAATAATGCTTTTAGTCTCATTTTGTTTGGAATTAAAAGTACTACAACTAAATTTCGAAAAAAATGATATTAATTCCACTTTTACATCTGTACTATTACTGAACAAGTCAAGGAAAACAAATATTTGTATACAATTTTTAAGTCTAGAGCCTAAAAACTATGTAAAAAAAATATTTTTCCTCTAACCTTATATATTATGTTATTCGCTATTTTATTGAGATTAACGCCTGAAAATTAAAAAAAATATATTAACATTTAAAATATGTATTTACGTTTTTTACGCAAAGCCCCGTTTTTTTTTTTTTTAGTTAGAGCCCTTCTTAGATGATCACTCATTGCAATTGTTGTAAGAAACAAGATTCACAGCTCTGAACTCACTAAACACTTACACAAAATGTGTCTCACTTTAGTGTAATAACAGAAATAATATGACAAAAAAATTCAACAATCATAGAACGACTCAGTAAAACTAGCGGGAAAGTATACAGCCTATTTTCGGTATTTTATTCGGTATATTAATATGGATCCACAATCACAATACACATCCGGTACATTTTCCCCCGTTCATTTGTTATGTACCTAATTGACATTTAGTACCAAGATTGAATTTTTTCCTTACACAATCAAAAATGTACTGTATTTATTTATACCTTATTCATACATGCATTTATTTTGCACAGCTATACAAACTTTTAAAATAGACGTAAACTAAAAAATGTTGTTACAATATGAAAGGCCAAATCTTATCCTCTTTATTAGTTTAGAAAACATACAGGTTTAGGTAATAAAAGTGATTAAATAAACAAAATACTAAAAGCCGATTATAACGGCCATAGCGCTGTTCAGACAAACTGCCGGAGCCGATCACGTCGGCCTATGGCGGTATTCAGACAACTTTTGAGAGCCGATGTAATCGGCTGTGGCGATATTCAGACAGTCAGTAAAAGCGGATTAGGTCAGCCCTTGGCGGTCAAAGGGTTAATACATTTATGAAACTCAAAACTTACAAGATACGCTCTGCTGGCCCGAACGTATATCAAAACTACTGTCTGGAGGTGAAGGCAAGAGGACCTCCCCCCCAAGCAGTATGGAGTCTCTTCCAAACCAAAGTTTCTAACAGGCTAACTGATTCTACAAACTAAAGGAGCGTCCTCTACCCTTGATTACCTAAATCCTGACTTTATCATATTCTTTTTGTACAAGCCATATAGTACATTCACTGTCAATTTAAATCTATTATTTATATTATTAGTATATTTATACAAGGTGGAGGGTACCTGCCTCATAACTACCCCACATCACCAAAGTCATCCCCATCGACTCTATGGCTTTGTTTCTTTTGGTTTTAAACAATAATTTCTTGTAGCACTGTATCAGTATGTTTATTACTCATTAGTATCATAACATTATAATATCATTATAGTATCATATTATGATTGCCAGAAAGACTCTGTGGTATGTGTTGGGGGACAAGTTTTCTATCCTACATATTAAGTTAAAGAGGCTAATTTAGTTAAGGCTCCTAAAAATGTGCTGATCAAGCAAAATGTTAATATTAATGTGACCCGAACTCAGCAGAAACCAAAGCTTAGGTTTTTTTTATAAATTTAATTAAGTTTATCTAATTTTATTACAGTTATGCTAGATTTCCCCCTTAAACCTATCTCTTCCTACAATTCAATTAAAAATAATTTAAAAGATATCCAGACTTTTCCTATAAAATGTCCTCTGCAATATTTATTTATAAAACAAAGTTTCATTCTTAACGATGTACTCAAAACTTCGAAGTTAAAAATATAATATCTCACAAGATATTTTATTAAGTATGACAAGAAGATACAATTTTACTTGTTACAATTTAATTTAGACATAATATATTTATGTATAGCCTCCTATATTGTTAATTCAATGAATATATTAGAAAGGTTAATTACCTTGTATTTCCGTCTGACAATCCAATGTTTTCTTCCTACTTAGGATGACTAGTTTCGACGGTTAAACCCTCATCGTCGGATCCTTGATCATCGTGTTAAAAATTGTTTTATTTCCGCCGTTCTGAGGCGTTGTCATCACTTGCATTTAACTAATATTTTAGTGTTCACAAAATAAATTAATACATTTATACACAAATTACACATTACAATCACAACAATTACACAAATATGTTTGTACAAATGCATAATATGCACGAATATCACGGTTTAATAGATCTTTAAAATTTAGCTACGTAGCAGAACACGTTGTATGCCGGCCGGTTTCTAATGACTACTGAAGTATGTGTGTGGCGACCTATGGCTTGTGCGGTATGGTTCCTTCCTTTAGTTGGATGACTGTGTTAAACAATTCATTAGAACTGAAGTTTATCTCGTCATTCAATAAATTTTGGCTCTTGGATTTTTTGTTGCGGCGTATATCTAGAATTCCTCGAGAGATGACATTAATCGGCCTTTCTTACGGATGTGAAGTATTTCAAGATTTTGGTCTATGGAAGTGTATTTGTGTGCGTAATCTATAAGGTGTTGGGCGAAATGGGATTTGATCTCAAATTTTGTATGTTGTGGTGTGTGCTCTTTAAAGCGAGTGATGAAAGATCGTCCCGTCTGGCCGATGTAGAATTTATCACAGTCTGTGCATCTTAATTTGTATATACCAGATAAATTATTTTTGTTAATTGGGAAGCTACATTTTGGGCCTAGGATATTAGTTAATTTGTTTGTCGTTTTGTACGATACAACTATATTATGCTTCGTGAGCTCTTTCCTGAGTCGGAACTCCAGTCTTCTATCGAATTCAATCGATATATATATGTTTTTTGGCCTTATTTTCCATGAGAAGATTTTTTGGCAACTTATTGATTTGTTTTTTCTTCCTAATTATCCTGTCTACTATTGCGGGATTGTAACCATTTGCAAGAGAACTTAACACTATTAAACACATAGCCTCTGCAAAAATAATTAATAAATAAAATAAATAATAATAATGGTTATTTGAATACTACTGTAATGTACATGTGCTGCTACCTGGCTTAATTTTGTGAAACGCGAAATTTGTTATTGACTTGTAAAGAATAATTAAACTGTCAGTGCTGTTTCTAGGGGCAAAATCCAGACCTATTTCAACAATTGCTTTTAATGGTGCCTTGCATCTTGTAGAAAAGAATGTCGTAATTTAACAGTATTTTTGTAATTCGTAGAGCTAAAAATAAAATATCTAACTTATTTTTATACTTTTAGAGTAGGCCTGATAAGGCAAAACTTAGGAATTGCCTATCAGGTAAAGTGCAAATTTGTTAACTAGATTCTGTTAAATGAATTATTAACAGTAAGCTTAATAGGCTAAAAGAAAAACTTTTGCAGTCTTTAACGATTTAATCTAATTTTTGTTGTCTATAATTTACATTCGTTTTACTTGATTTGCCTACTAAAGCTCCTAAATCTATATTTAGTTAAACTAAATAAATTAGGATGCGATGATAATCGCTAAAAACACAAACAGTTGTTTATTGTTACTTTTACAGAATGTCTTGAAACTCTATTCTTGATTCGTTTTTAATAAAATTTTATAATTTGTTTTTGTAAGTACTTTATAACATCTGGCTATTTTATTCTCTGGGGAAGAATTAAGCCTAATGCAATTTGCTACTGTCCCCAATATGTGTGCTGTTAGGTTAAGGACGTTTTTCAAATTAAAACCACAAATGTACCATGTGTACCCTCCAGGGAAACTACTTTCCCCTTATTCTGATTGTTCATTTTATGTCCTAGAAATGTTTCCATTTGACTTGACAACTTTTAATTTAGCTCACCCTCACTGTAATGTTTTAAAAGGTTGTACAAAAAATGTCCCCTTCCGTTGTTTTTGGTTGTCACAAAAGGTAAATTCAAACGATAAAAGTTAATTTAGAATTTCTACAGTACCAGTGCAACATTCATACACAAACTCTAACTGTTTGATTACTTCTTGCTAGAGGAAAAAGTCAAACTAGTTTGTAAAATTGTTTTTAGTGGAAAACATGCTGATTACCCCTTATGCTTCAAAATTCTACTACTACCTATATGTTTTCAATTTTAATTTAATTTGTAAACATTTCTGTTGTACAGCGTACCTATTGGAGAAACCTAGCCTGGAGTTGTGCAAGTCTCTGATAATGTTAAGAGACTTCAACATTAGTGGTCGCATCAATCTCCTGGACATTCCGGTACTCATGCATATGCTTCAATTCTGGAGGGTGAGTTTTCAAAGTGAAATTACAAATGACTAGGCTGTTTAGAGCTCTCAACAAAAACATCCATCTGGTTCCTTCTAGGCCAAAGACAATTGATATCAAAATGTCTGAAGTCCATAATTTTTCATAACAAATTTTTCCATACTTGTACATTTTTATCACAAAGGCGGTGTACTATGTCAAGTTGAAATTTTGTATAGAATTGTATAGCATAAAGACCAAATTATTATAAAAATTAATACACTTTACCAACATCCCAATTCAAAATGGTAATTTTTTTTGTTTGACGTTGATAATCTCGAAAACTGTTAACTTAACAAAAATAATACTAGAGACGAAAAGGTGTCATTTTTAAAAGATAAACAAAATGGGTATTACACTTTTTCTCTATTTAAAAAAATAACCAAGTTATGGATAAAAAAAGCTGAAAAAATATTTTAGTTTTAGCTAATATTGTGTTTTAGACAAGTTCTAAGAAAAAATTCAGATTTTTGAATAGAACTAAAATCTTGGTGACGTTTTGCCTATAAACATCAGAAATGTTTTGACCTACAGAAAAATTGTAAACAATTATTTTGTTTATCATTAAAAAATACAACTTTTAGTTTATTGTGAATTTTTTGTTAAGTTAATAAAATGGTTTTCGAGATATTTAACATGGTATACATTTTAAGTAGCCGCCATTTTGAATTGGGCGATTGGAAGAAATGTACTAATTTTGTTCTACCTTTATTCTGTAAAATTCTATGCAAAATTTCATCTTAGTATATCAATCCATTATTGAGAAAAAACTGGCAAGTGATAGAAATAAAGGTGATTGTGTATGCCAGGTGTTTTCAATCATTTTCAAAGGCTGTGTACCTCTTAATGAAATATGAAAATGTTCAGCTCAAGTTTTGTTAAGATTAAGATTGTACTTAAATCGTCCTCAACATTAAGCTTGTTTCTGTACTTACATTTTAGATATGGTAAGCTCGAAAACCCTCTTCCACACAGGTATGTAGTTGAAAATCCAATAAGAATCTTTACAGCAGTATTTGAAAGTGCTTGGTACTCCTTTCCAACACCGATCCAAAAATCAAACAACGTAGCACTCAAATATTTTTTTTTGACGTTGGATCAAAACTGTTGAAAACTGTCCAATTACAAGGCATAATATAAACCCACCTACATTGAAAAGTCACAAATTTGTGGAATTTTTCATATGTTTGTCATATCAGTCCTAAAACAGGAACCTATTTGTTGGATTTTATGTTGTGGTTATCATACTTTGTATTTTTTCTAAAGTTGCTTTTGCATTTTGCTTGGTATGTGTTTTAGTGAAAACACTAAAGTCTTAAACCCATTCATACACGGAAGCACTTTTAGTTAAAACTAATTTCAAAAATATTAAAAGTTTAAATGGACAACAGTGAAATACAGAATCCCTAAAAGAATGAATTTTTGGTGCATTAGTTCAAGACATTTTTTACAAATAATATTTGTGGAATTGGTTGAAAGGCCTTCCCCAGTGGCGGTTCTAGCCCGGGGCAGGGGTCCCCCCGAATTTTCTGGGATTTTTTAAAGAAATTTTTATTTCTAGTTTAGTTTTGTGACAAAAAATATTTAATATGTTTTGAGATTTAGGTTTTTATTCAGAAAGAAAAAGTCAATGCTGAAACTCAGTCAGTTTTGATTGCCAATTTCCGATCCCCTAAACATGATTAAACTGATGATTACCATGATTACTTGAATATTTTGGTTATTCCTCAAACGTCATCTGTACAGTCTTATGCTCTTACATCTCGCTGGTTGTTTGCGGGTTTTGTTTTTTTATTGTGGGACCTTGCGTAGATGTGGGTGTGAATAACAAAAAACTGTTTCAATCAACAGTTACAAAAAAAAAAATGACAAAACCGTACGAAAAAAACAGTTTTTTCAATCAGTTTTGAATTGGAACGTATCCCTTTTTAATACCTGGCGAAGGCCTTAAATCATTTTCAACGTGTATTAGAAATTTTCATATTCAGATATTGTCTCAAGTTATGATTATGAATTACATTCTTACATCATTTGAAGTAAAAAACTATAAGGATATTTAAAGAAATCAAACACTTTATACAGAAACAATTTTTTTTTAAATTAAACGACATAATGTACACATTTTCTATGTTTTTGGAGGGTAATTTTTCATTTTAAATAACTAATTAATTTTCAGCCAGAAAGGTGTTAAAATAGAGTTTTGGGAGTTTTGATTTTTATAATTTGTCAATCCCCCTAAATGACTGAAAAATACTCCTCGGTCATTCGACCCTCTGTAGTGTCCTTGCCCCCCTAGTTCTTCAAGTCTAGAACTGCCACTGGCCTTCTCAAAATGAGTTAATGTAAACGTATCAAAATCTGGTTTCATATAGTAACCAGAATTTATTAAAACATGTTTTACTTTAATAGGAAACTATATTTATTTTTCTATATTGATTTTATTCATCATCAGTATAAAAATGTCCTATAATCAACATATTTTATTAGTTTTGTTCTAAAGGAGATTGCAGTATAATTTTGACGTTGGAAAATTTATTTTAAAATGTTTTTTAGACTGTACTCACCCGATTTTGAACACATTGTAATTAATCAGTTGCTCTTCTTGTTGTCGATTGTGACCTACAACACAACATCGAACATACATAAAAGTTACTGTTTTGACAAAGGTAAAATCCACAAAAAAAACATAAAAGAGCCAGGTATCGCACAAATTGTCTTACATTATCTCATTTTCCTATGTCTGTATCCGTTTAGTAAAAAATTAAATAAAAATAAAATTCATAATATCACAAAAATAAACCCTCTCCCGTAGCAGTTTAGGCCCACAATTATTGCACAACTGATAAGACCCGAGGTTTATCAGTAACATGGGTGGTAAGCGTCTAGCAGGCCATCGTCCACCAGAAGGCATATAATTAGTAAAAAGGTTTCTGAAAAAGCAAAGTGTTGTCAGTCTTAGTGAAACGAAAGAAATTCCTTGCTCTTTAATGTTTTTTTGTGGATCTTTGACGACCGACCGTGTAAAAACGGTAACTTTTTATGTGTGTTTGTTGTTGTTGTGTGCTGCATTGTATTGTGATTGACATTCAACAACATGAAGAACAAAGGATTACACTGTGTTCACAATAGGGTGGGTGTAGCCTAAAAACATTTTAAAATAAACAAATTATTATTATTATTCTATATTTGTATAGTAACAGAAAGACAAATTTGTATGTTTTCTCCTGTCATAAATAAGAAATAATATATGATATATAAGAGAAAATAATATGGCTCCTGTAGTGATCACACTCTGTGTACCAAGAAAAGGGGAAGACGAATGTTATAGAAAAAAACCCACATTTGTATTTATTTGAACAAAGCAAATACATCTAAATAATAGAAATACATTAAAAACTAGAAAGCTCCTGGCTTAACACGTATTACATTTATATTAATAAAACTTAGATTTTGTATTCTCAGTTCTGCTGTAGTGGCATTTCTGCAAAATATTTTTTCCTGTATTAATTTAGTAATAATAGTACCTACTTAATATACAAACTAATTTTTTTTTTATTTCTCTGTTAACAGATAGCATTTGAAAAATTTGATCGAGGAGGACATGCAGGTAAAACATCGAGTTACAACCTTCGTGCCCTTCTTTGGGAAGCAGGAAGTACAGTCAGCAACAAAGTCCTTGAATGTTTAGTCCTTAGATTTTCTAAAAACAGAGTCCTCTCAGCAGAGTGTTTTGTCATGGCGATGGTGCGACTACATTTAGCACATGGTTAGTTAACAAGGAAAACAATTTTTGATCTATATCTGTGTGGGTCACTTGTTAATACAGATAAAACCCTACTAAGTAATTTAACACCAATAATTGTAAATCGAATTATTAAATTATCCTTTACAGGTAAACAAAATATTCAGACACTTACTAAGAAGAAAATACCTTGAAAGAAATTACAAAATGAAATCTTGCAGTAACAAATTATAGATATTTTTACATGCACATATAAAATGCTTACTACATGTTGATTTTTAAGTAAGGAATCGGTTTTATATTACATAGCTGGAAGGTATTTATAGGCAAAAATAAATGCTGATCTACGTAGTTAAAAAAATACATTTTTTGCGTGTCTCCTATCTTGGATCAAACTTAATTTTTTTAATAGGAAAGTGGATGTGTGATGCATGTTTTTCTGTAAAAAATGTTAAGAAAAACAGTGGTGAATGCTAATTTTGAATAAATGACTTTGTTTTCAAATTATTATCATTCGAAGTTGCAATTGTGTTAGCAATAAAAAGCTGTAATAGCTCTTTCAAAACTTTTCTAGTGTGTTCTTCCTGAAGAATACACCCATAAAGAACTTTAAACAGTACTATTAATGATGATGAAATAATAAACGGTAACTAACAACACAACTAAAATTTAAATTATGTTCAAGTGATATTATTTACTTTAAATTTTAGAATATTTAATTAAAAAGTTAACATATTTAATTCTATCATAAATTACTAATATCAATTTTTAAATGATATCTTCATTCAGTAAATGATATGAAATTTAAACTGTTTCCGCATTTATATATTTAAATCACCCTTTGAACATGGTGTTTACAAAACTTCATAATTTTTTTCTTGGGTAAAATTAAGTAAAACGTTCCATTGAACATATGTCTCTAAAATGTTTAGATTTCAATTTAGCCACCATTTTGTGTTTATAAAAAAAAATCTTAATGTTTACAGTAAATGACACTGAGTTAAAATTTGGCATCCTACTTAGTGCTACAGAGACCCAATTTGAGAAAAATACTCAACTGATTACCTTCACTTATTTCAAAATAGTGGCTATTTAAAATTTCTAACTTCGAAAGACTTGTGATAGTCTTTAAACAAACAAAAGGCGAAGGGGTTAGAAAATAACAGTGCTATGGACAAAAAACTTTAATTTTCTTCTTGGTACTTGTCTAAAATACACACGATTAGCCTAAAACGATAATAATTTAAAAATTTGTTGTACAAATAGCTGCTGTTTTGAAAAGTAGAGGAAATTGTTTGATTATTTTTTTCAAATTGGGTCTTATAACAATAACTAAAATTTCAAATACATATCAATTTTGCCGTTAAAAAGTATGTTTTTTTGTTGAAAACTCAATGTGGCGGCTAGATAAAGATCAATACTTTTTAGGGCAAACGTTAATAGAAACGTTTTTACTTACTTAGATATGTCCCAAGGAGCCATATCCCAATGATTTTTGTAAGCACCCGAAATAATCTTTTGTACGGCAAAAGAAACCTAATAATAGGAATATTATGTTAAATATCCACACTCCTTAGTAGAACATATATATTTGTAACTAAAATAAATAAAAAATGTCCTGACCGCAATGAAATCCTAGATAAATAAATTCAACCTTGACTGTAATGAAACAAATATTATAAAAAACACCGTAATTAAAACAATGCTGCAAATGACAAAATAAAATGTTAAAATTTTTTATATAAATTAATAAGTTTGTTTTTTGTGTTTTTCAGAGAGATACCACAGTTTAGACACAAAAATGAAAGGCAATCCACTATCTTTAGAAGAGGTAAGTACAGAATTGTATTTTGCAGTTTAAAAATTTCTATTGCCTACTTAAGTTTCCTAATCTGGTTTTGCCAAAACAGTTAGCTAATAACATCAAAAGGAGCGTTTTTAATAGATGTGTCATTCAAATGGTAAATAAACATACACAAATTTCAACGGTTTACGTTTATGGTGAAGTTAAAAATTTTTAGTAAAATAAGTTGTTCTATAATCAATAAAGAAACAAGTCTTACTTCTTATGCCGGGTTTCCACCAAACAGACGAAACAAGAAACACAAACAAAAACTGTTTTTCTCAAGAAAAACAACCAATGTTTTGTAAAAACTGAACAGTAGTTAAAACATTCTTGTTTGAAAACAGTGTTTTAGTAAATAAAACACTTTTCTGTCTTTAGTCGGTAGATCAAAGGAAAACAAGTTTTGTTTTGTTTTAAAAACTGTTCATTTGGTGGAGTTCCGGCTTTATTTACAATGTTGCAACTAGAATCAAAGGATACTGACAACAATGGTGAATACAAAGTAGTCATTATGAGAGGGGTCAATCAAAGGTTGGGTTTAAAATAAGGATTATGGTTGTTTATTCAAAATTGAAGTATGGAATTACATTTTGAAATAGCACTTATAAATTTAACTTTAATGTTATTATCAAAGATGGTTGTTAATTAGTGTGCAAGATAGAAGGTCAAGTTCGTATCCTCTTGTTGTAAAATTAAGAATTCTTTCCTTATAGTATTTGCATGTATGAGGTGTGGTAAATTGTTTTTTTAAATTCTTGGTAATAATAATAATAATGATTTGAAATTTCTAACTAGTAATGATAAAACCAAGTTTTCAGATCTTTGTAGAATTCCCAAATGCAGAAATAGAGAATTCATGAAGTCATGGTTATTTTTGGGTCCAAAATTATATATTGAACGATATGATACCAAATTTGGTCTTTCATTAAAGGCATTGAGAAGTAAATTTAAAACAAGATGAAAAGAAAAGATAAAACATTTTTTCGAGCTTTCGGCTCTTGTTTTTTTTTTAAATAACTGTCAAAATCGAGTTTCCCATAACCAAAAACGTATAAATCGATACCTACGCACTGTATGTTTTAAATTTTGACCCAAAAACTTTATCCGACTCGCTGCAACTCTTTAACTGTCAAAATCGGTTTTCCCGTACTCAAAAACATATAAAACGATACCCCCGCACAGTATTTTCAAAATTTTGACACAAAAACGTGACCTTGACGCTCTATGATTCTTTAACTACTTACTATATTGTCATAGATTAAGTCATTTTTATAATATGTTGTTATAATATATGGTTTTGTAATATGTACGATCTAATGTTTAGCATCTAATCAATGACTATTTTTGTGGTTTAACTCACCGCCAGCAATCCTTTTTGAAGTAGTCCTTCTCTTTACATATGTATCACGACACGTGTTTCGGACATATTATTCGTCCATCGTCTGGTGATAAAAATAATTAAAAACACACTTAAAACACGTTCAACACAATACAACATAAATAATACTCTTCCATGTATGCGCGCACAATTAATACATATAACATTTTCTCCCTGTCTCTTGGCTGACATTAGCCAGTGCACTGTGTCAGCTGTTATCTAAACCTGCTTAGCTGGCTTATTAGTTCGAAGGTGGGGGTAGCATCAAACAGTTTTTTATCGTTTAAAAGTTCATCCGGGTGCTCTAGTTCATTTTTATACATGTGGTATTCTTCTATGCGGTTCATATAATTGCCTTTTATGCACTTTTGTATTATTTCCATATTGTTGTCTTTATGTTTTTATATGCATGGTCACAATTTACCAGATGTTCTGCAAATTTTGATTTTTCAGGGTGTTTTAATGCCTGAATATGTTCTTTGTATCGTTTTGTAAAAGGCCGTCCTGTCTGTCCCACGTAGAATAAATCACATAAACTGCAATTTAATCTATATATACCAGTGCCCGCGAATTTATCCTGTTTTGGTTTTGTGTTGGTATTCAGCATATGGTGTAGGTTTGAATTGGTTTTGTAGGCTATTTTGTAACCTTGTTGTCTAAAAACGTTAAACCACAAAAATAGTCATTTAAGCATATCCGGTGCTCTAGATTACCTATTGTAATCTAATCAATGGTTAAAATAATAATCAATAAATTGAATAAATATGATTGGTCACAAAAAAATCCTACATTCGTCGCCAGTTGTTGTGTTACTGATGATAGTCAATACAATGATGCACGTGGTTGTTTTATTTACATAAATGAAAACGCCGAATTAGAGTAACCAGTTGATTGATTCTGATTTGGTAGGTACAGTACTATTCAAAATACCGACATTTTGCAAGGTTACATCATTTAAAACTGTAGTTCGGCTTATTGTTTACATTCATTCAAATTAACGGTTTCCCTCAATCGAGCGACTATGCGTGAAATCATTGATTTATTAGGCACCATTGATTCAGTTAAACCAACCGTAAATTCATCCTAACAATTTAATAATGGCAATGTAAAGTAACTTTCAACAATGAACACATATTGTGCCTAGTACTGTACCACTTCTATTAATAAATAAAACTAAACTGGATAAAAGTAAACAGAAAACAAATCTTGTAAGCTGTTCATGGTTGTAGGTTTCTACGGTTTGTCAGTAGAATGTGATCATGTTTTAAATAGCACAATAAAAGAAAATAACATTCATGAGTTTCGCACCATTTTTTTTTATATTGTAATGTTACTGAAACCACACAACACTTTTTTGCTTTTAAATATTTATTACAAACATTTTTTACAACAGACAAATTTAATACTTTCCAAAGTACATGTTTATATATCTCTAAGCTAAGGAGATTAGTGATGCACGATTGAGAGATTTTGTACAATCGAAACAATTACCATCGTTTAAAATAACAATCGAGTCAACCATCCAGTTGCGGTTGGGTTTTACAATCGAGATGTTAGATTGTTCAAGTTGATTGTACCGCCTGATGTTTAGTTAACGATGCGGTCTCTTGGCTCAATAACTTGGTCGGTTAGTCAAATTTAGTCGGTCGGATTTTAATCGAATAACGTAGAAGATAAATATTTATCTATATCTCCAAAAATATTTCACAGTACCACAGTTAAGAAGAGTATCCACTCAAAAAATTCTCGTTTAGTAAAAGTAAAATAGAAGAAATGTTTTATAAAATAAGAATTGTTTATTGTTAGTTTAAATTATAGATTTGTTTTTGAGAGATTTGAATGGGATGCATGCAAATGTAAATAAATGTACAAATGTGTAAATAGTGATTAAGTGATGTATTTTATGTCATAAGAAATCGTTATAAATTTGTATTGTTTTATTTTAATATTAGTTTTAATTTTGAATAAGCAGAGGTAAATTAGGGTAATTAATGTTATTTTGTAGTAAGAATATTTCCACACAGCCGAGGGCTCATGAGTACAAATGTTTTTTTTTAATATGTACTTTTAAAGATTATGTTGTAGGTACTTAAAATGTTGTCTAAATACAACTATTATTAGGTTATGGAGAAGGCTTTATACTAAAGTAATATCAAATTAGAACTACATTTCAGTAAAAAAGTTAACCATAAATTTTAATTTTCAAACGTCACACCAGTTACTACAAACTTTATTTATTTATTTCTCAGCTGTAACCCAACTTTAGTTTCTACATTTTCCACAACAACTTATTCCAATGTTTTTTTTGTTCCAGATGATACTGATGACAATATATTCGTGACCTCTGCTCAAACGTGGCAACGCCTAATGAAACCAAAGACAAAATGTATCTTCTAAAAGACTCGAAATATAATTTAGTGGAATTTGTTCGTGTAAATTTTACTTTGTACATAACTAATTTAATTTAACTTACTAGCTCATTATTAGAGACTGAAATAGTCTTGACGTTGGTCTACGGTAGTTTAACTTATTAACTGATTGAATAATAAATAACGAAAGGAAATCAAATATTTGTTAAAGTGTATAAATTGTAATTTAATGTAATCTGTAGCGTGCTAGGAAGATATGTTAGGAAAGTTGCAATACTATATTTAAATATATATTTGTATATTTCTAGTTTTATTGTTGTTATTAATATTATTATTTTTTAATATATTGTTACTTAATTTGCAATTAATTCTGTTATTTTTTTTGGTATTATTTTGTATGCTGTTTTTAGACGTGCAAGAATTGTAATCTTTTAAAACACATCTTGCAAAGTTTTTTGGTAAATTGTCTGAAAAATATTCATACCTCACCATAGTGTTGATCCATTTGGGTTGGTATTTACCTTGTTGAGGCATGAATAAACTTGTCCAAATTAATTTCGTAAATATATCACTATTTTAATACACAATATGAATTTTCAATAAGTATTTCAAATAGTTAAGTATTAGTAGGTAATAAAGTGAAAATAAATAAAATTAAATGGATCTGAAAATGTCCATTTATAGCTACGATTGAGTTTTTGAAAACTTATCAAATAAGACCAAGAGAAGATCATCAGAAAATTGGTACCACTTTTGGTTCGAGATCTTTTAAAATTTTCCTATGTTTTGATAAAGATACAAACTTATTTCAAAACAATGAAACTTTGTACAGCAGTTAACAATTTAAGTAAAGTCTATTTATGCTAGTGCCACAACGATCGGCAGACATGTTGTGCATGGGAAGAAATAATATAACTAAATAAAATCTAATACACCAATGGGCCACCACACTTGCTACACTTAATGTATTTTTAAATAATCGTATTTCGTATTAGGTAATCTATATAAAAATGAATTGCTGTTCGTTAGTCTCGCTAAAACTCGAAAACGGCTGGACCGATTTGACTAATTTTGGTCTTAAAATTTTGCAGTAGTTCGTAGAAGGTTTATACGTAAAGAAAAATTTGAAAAGTTTCCCAAAAAAGTTTCAAATTTGGAAGAAACTCAACAGCCTTTACTGTATGAACTCAAAACCATAGCTTACAAAAACAGCTGTTCGTATAAAAAGCTTAGCAACACGTTATGTTTGTTTACAATCATTACCATAGAAACATTACTTAGCAAATTTATAATCACTTTAATACTCTTCAAAACTAACAGCTTTTTAAGGTTAGATTGAAAAACTATAAACAAACACAAGGAAAAATCAACGAAAAATGCTTACAGAATTATAATTCAACTCAAACATTGGTTATTAAATAACTATATAGGCCTACTTAGAGATATGCTGTTTAAAATATTGTTTATATAAAATATATCATAACTATGAATTTTTTTATTCTTTTCAAAACATATTTTCGCTATCAATAATAATAATAACAAACAAATTATTTGACACCATGCATAACCATAAACATACACGAGTTTAAACATATTTTATTGAAAACTAAACAAACAATCTGAATTAAACTAAATGCCATTAAAATATCACATTGGTAGCTTTATTTTGATATATAATTGTATATTTAGATACTAAACAATATCTTATACTAATTACTAATTAGGCCTATACATTTAAAATTACAAACTCTATTTGAACCAGTTTGTTACATCCTAAATTATTGCGGATGTTACAAAGTGATTCAAATATCTTTTCTACGACCCCCAGCTAATTTAAACCCTCGCTAAGAAAGGGTTAAAAGAAATTCGAAATTTTAGGGCGGTTTGGGGGGGGTCAATGTTACTAAAAATCCCTATAAGAACGAATTGGAATGAAATTTGGTATGTAGCTTCCTTTTAGGCTGTAGGTGCTCGCAACATTGTCAATGAAATTAAGTGAAAGTCAAAATTAGTAAAAACTATAAATTAAAACGATATTTAAAGCTTTTTCATGTTAGATAGTAGTTCATATGAATACAATTTTCAGTGCTTTCTTAAATAGCGTAGACTTTTTTCATGACCACAGTAGGATACACACGGGTATTCAACGAACACTTAAAAAGAATACAATTACGTCAAAAAGACTGAAAATACCAACAACCATGGGCAACGCCGTACGGGTCAGCTAGTTTATAAATAAAATTAAAAAAACGATTTCCACTATACCTTTATCCTAGATGATAATTTTCCATAGGTAAATGTGCTGGAATATTGGTCCTACCATAAATTATTTCATGTGGTTAAATTTTGGTATTGGTGCATACTATGAAATAATATGCCATTTAGCTAGACATTAAACCAGTTTCTGCATTTGCACTAATAATATTATCACTTGATAATGGTTACATACCTTTACCGAATTAAAGCCATCTTTTCATTGGTTCTTGTACAATTTATCAACTTCCCTGATTGCTTTTGAATGCCAAACTGACTTCTGTTCACTTATTTAAATTTGTAATCGATCTGGCCTTACTAAATATGTTTCCCACCGTTTGAATAAATCTTCATGTTTATTTGTTTACACCATTGATTAGGCCTAAATCTTCTAATTGTTGATTTATTGTTTTTTTTTTAAATAGAGAAAGACCAGATGTTGTATTTGTCACTTCACCTTAGCACGGGTTAAGAATAGACACAGAGGGATAAAAATATGTGTCAGTGTCAGTAACCTTCTGCTAAACACAAAACCCGTTCAGCCTTGGTTTGAAATAGATCAGTCGACAAAATAATCTTTGTCCTGGACAATTGCATCTCCAGTTCCATAACACTTGGGCTAGCTGTCATTTCACATTTGGTTTGTTTAATTTAACTTATTTTTGTTTTCAATGTATGGTTTCATTCTTGTAATATTTTTTAAAGTTTTTTTGTAATTGACGGAATGAATTACCTATTATTATGTAACAAAAATGGCTGTTGTATTCCATTTATTTGTATGAATTTTTAGTTCACTAGACGAAATGAGATAATAGTTCATTTTAGCCTATATGTGGCCCTTATTAACTCCTTGTAATTTAATTTACCAGAAAGATTTAATGCTCAGTTTGATTCCATCATTATTTACAACATTTTAATTTAATGTCTCATATCCATAGAATAAAGTCTCTAAGTTTTCCATATAAGCTAGAGGAAACCTGTGCATGTCAGGAAACAACCTCCATTTCAAGAAGAGAATATTTCACATTTTCAGCATTGCTGTACCTCAATTAATTCCCGAGATAAATCCATTTTTAATTTCAATTGGTTTCTCAAAATTATTGTGGCTTTTGAAGTATTTCCTCTATTGAGTAACTTATAACGGTATAGGACTAATTTAAAATGGGTGTAGAAACAGAATATTTTTATATTTAAAGAATTGCTGTACTTAAAATAGTTTCCGAGTTAAAGTAGTTTTAAATTTAACAAGGTTTCCTCTAAAGTATGTGGGGTTTTGCCGTATCTCCTCTGGAAATGGTAAAGGGCCCATTTGGCATGTCACCAGGAACTAAATATTCTCATATTTGAATCTTTGCTGTGAATTAAATAGTTTTGAAGAATAAGTATTTTGAAGTTAACATTTTTAGTTTTATAATTTAGGTCAAATAAATACATATTGGCCTGATGAAAGATTTTACTACGGACTTAGAGCGCGTGAAAAATAGAAACTCCACAAAATAGAAAAAAATATTACACCCATATCAATGAACAATTAATAAATACTATAACAGAGAATGAAATGTGCAGACCTTGGATGGCACACTTTTTATATTTTGGAATTTAACGAAGCAAAATAAATGCTCCTTATCAAATCATCTTTGGTGGATTTAGTGTTTGGGTTAATATTCAGGAAATGCTGTACATATTAAGAGTAAACAAATCAGTTTAGGCCTAACTTAAACTGGTTAAGTTACCAGTAGTACACTATTTTCTGCACCTACTGAAATTAAGGAAAATATAATTTTTCATATCTCAATGCTCCGAATAAAAAAGGTATATTTTGGTGGGTTGTGGATGATTTTTGAAGAAATTTCTCATCCAAACATAGGTTAAGGATTAATCATTTTAAAAGTAAATATTTTGAAAAAGTTTTGACTTGTTCCCGTTTTGTTGTTGACGTTTCAAGATAGCGTTTCAGTAAAATTGTTGAAAATCGCCAAACATTGGCATTAAACATATTAAAGATTTATTTTTCATTACCATTTACTACAAATTTGTTAAGTATGGAAAAAAGTAGCAAATTTAAGTAAACAAAATTATGAACATGAGTTTAAAGTGAAAATGTTTTACATTTGGAAGTTTTTTTTACTTACCTCCACTAACAGGTCAACATGAAATGTGTTAAATTTCAAGCTCTAATTACTTTAGTTTAGGCTGTTTTTTTGAGTCAGTTGCCACGTAGAGCTTTATAATAAGAGTATAAACTTTGTTCACTGGCTTTCCAACTATTACAATTTCTTTCATAATCTTACCACTCGTAACATTAAAATTAAACATAATAATGACCTTAATATTTGAGAGCTAACATAAATAATCTGAATTTAACACAGTTTTAAAGTAATTTAACTGATATATAAGCAGATAAAATTAGTGTGCCTTTATCAATTTCAATTTAACGTAAATATTTTCTCAGATAAGCTACTTAACAATAATATTAAAGTAACAGTCTAATGAATATGTACACCATATTGTAACTGAGATGCCAACACATACACACAAAAAACTATCTGCTGTGTAATCTTAATGTCTAATTTAGTATTTATTTGAACGTTTCATTTCCAAACTTAACTTACATGAATTTAAACCCTACGCAACGCAAGTTAATTAATATTAAAAACGCTCTTGAAAACCAAAAACTTCAAAAGATAAAAGTAATACACTTGATAAAATACTTGAAATTATGAGACCTTTAAATGCATTAAGTTCAAACTTTAACTTGCTCAGCAAATTCAAAATTGACAAATCTACATGTTTACAATTAATGCTAACATAAAATGACATATTTCAAAAGTGAATTTGTTGTTACTTCTCACAAATATATTCAAAAAATGTATGAAATTTTATATATATAATACCGAGCTTAAAGTAACTTAGACACTCCTTTCGTGACAAATACTCTTTGTTTTTCGTCATACTAACTTCAAGCAATATAGAAACTTAATGTTTATAACACCTCTCCTAATTCTTACGGTTGGCACCATTGTAATCACTTGTCCATATTGTATACTCAACGCACTTACTTATGCAGCATTTGTATGGTGGTCGATCATTAACATTTAAAAATTGATATGTGGTGCTTTTTCCTTGGATTTATTTTGATTTTCCGTTTCATTTATAGTTTCCAGTATTCCAGGCATTTATATTATTTAAATGTTGTAGAGTATTTCTCATATAGACTCAAAGTTTAACTTTAAAACAATGACAATGTGCTTAGGTTGGCAACACTATTATTCTTCTTTTCAATAAAAAGCAATGATATCAACAAGGAGGTGTAAAATTACACCAATTTATCTTTAGTAGTCCTAATTTGTATGCTCCACTTGAGTCATTGTAATTATGTATAAAAACTGATATACGAGTTCATATTCATAACAAATAAAACATTGTATTCTAGGGCCTACCTTGTTAATGTATAAAATACAATATGTGTATACTTTTATTTTACCATTTATTTCATCATTAACTGATTATGTTGTATTAACCAAAGGTAAACGTTATAGTACCGCAGTAATAAGATATTTATTCTCTCATACAGCCAGAGTACCCAATAGCAATGTATAAAGAATGTAGACTTAGCCTACTTGTATTCACATTATGTAAATAAAATAATCTTGTTTTATATTTACATATAATTTGTTGTACACCTTTATTTACTGTACTTTCCAGTTTCATTTTACTGAGCGACATCGGCTGTTTGGTTCAGAAGACATTATGAGCACGTATAACCCATGCTATTTCAATGAAGTTTCAACACTACTATCCATGTTAAAATTTTTTTTGATATTTAGCTGTTAAAGCTACAATAGTAACTATACAATCACGGTAGCTGCAAATCTATATTGACATGTCAAATATTAGGTTATATTATAAGTACCGGTAACTTTAGAGTTGAAGTTTAAAAAAAAAGTTATATCAAATTTATCTGTATGAACTTCTAATTGTAATATAGAAGTGACAAATTGGCCTATAGAAATATCTTCACTGTCTATACTTTTCAACTAAAAGTCAATAAAGTGTAGCCACAACAGATAGGTCAAATTCAGAATTATCCCAATCAATTAACGTAAATTAATGGGTAAAATTAATTAATTAAATTAAATTAATGGGTAAAACGTAAACAAAAATATTTGTATTTTAAAAGAACCTAAAACGTAGCAAAAAAGTCAAAAGAGCCACAACTTGGCTCCAATAATATAATTGACCGAGCAAAGCGAGGTCTCCATTTTAGCTCCATTGTTCGCCATTTCGTCTGTGTGTCTGTCTGTCTGTCTCGCGATTACGGCCAAACGCCTTGACCGATTGTGGTGATTTTTTGCATGGATGTTCCTTATTCCTAGGCTGAGCGATGTATCACACGGTTTTTTCCATTTTTCATTTTTAACCCATTAAATAAAATAAAAATTGTGGCCTCACTGTTTCTCTCAGTTTAAGCTTTTTTCCAAAGTGAGTTTGTGGCTTAACCGTAAGTCGAATTTAAAAACTAATAAAAAAAAACTTGATATAAAATATTAACAAAAATAATCATTTTTGGTTTTTGATGATTTGGACGTTGGAATTTCTGGCATATTTTCAAACGTCCTGTCCAAGTAGACGTTGTCATTTCTTACTCATGTTTTGAAACATCCAGTTAAACAGGTCTCTGGCATTGAAAGGTATTCAAAACTTTAATTGCGTTTTTTCTAAAAACTACCTTTTTCAGTAACTAATTTTCATTTAGCCATAATTTCCTTAATTTTTAAGATATAATTATGATTTTTGTGTTACATTGTTCAGAAATAAAACCTCTTTAAGGAAAAAACAAACTCAATTTCAAAAATTTGAGACAAGAGGTCCCTTATCATATTCCGTATCACTTTGATAATACTAGTATATATGTGAACAGTAGACCTCACTCGTTCAAATAACAAATGTGGTTTTGACATAAAAAATTGCTTCAAAATCGATTTTGTAAATTTGATTTTTACTTTTACTCCTCCATCTTAGAAAATTTTGTAAAACAATATTTACGAAATCGATTTGGGAGCAATTGTTTAGGTCAAGCACTTCGAATTAAACATTTTTTGTCTCTTGAATTTGTTTCTAAAACTCTTCCTTTTCGAGATACTAGAAACTTTATGTCGATTTATTTCAACACGTTTAGGGCTGCCATTTTGTTTAGGGCGAACCTTTTGAAGTCAGATTTGCGGCATTGTATTCTACTAAACTAGTAGTTCTGTGAACAGTAGACCTCGCTCGTTGAAATAACAAATGTGGTTTTGAGCTTAGGTTAAAAATAGTGTGCCAATAAGGAAGTAAGCACAAGGTTTAGCCAGTGAAACATTATTTACAATTCCCGCGATTCCGGGATTTCTACTTCTCGTTTTTATTTCTTTTCTTGAGCTTTAACTGCTTAAGATTTTCTTTTAGAGGCATTGTGTTTTATTTAAGTTAATAATGCTTAAGATAGCTAAAAATATCGCGTTATAGAGGGAAAACATAGAATTAAATATGTTTAATAAATAAACATGTATATTTTAATAATTACATTTACATAAAAAAATATATGTAACATTTATTACATTTAAAATTAAATACCGTATTAAACTTAACAATGTATTTACAGTTCCACAGCTTCCATGTCATATATCATATTCCAATATTAGAAATAATGAAAACAAACGATGTTAAAACGTCGTGATAGTGATCTCAACCCATGTACCAACACTTCCCACGGTGTCCTATGGTCATTTTTTGTATGTCCTTTATCGCCGAGGGGTTTCATTTTGTTTCATCTCATTTTGTAATTCAAGTAAAGCTAAGTCAAATACTTTTATGAAATTTACAATGGTAATTTACAGGTATACAGTTCAATTCTTTGATTTATCCTCTACACTTTCTTATAATAATATGTCATTTTTGGGCAAATGATATACAGTATTCCTAAATTACTATTCAAAACAGGCCTAGTTTTGTTAGCAGTCTTGCAGTAGGAACATAAAAACTGGTGTTTTCAAAATAAGAAATTTGAAATTGATAAATATTTTTATAAAGTTCTATTTAGAACTAAATTACGAAACTTTTTTACATTTATGAAAAAAATTACAATAATTTTTACTACTTTTTATGTAGGCCTAAAGTTAAACATTTTCCTTTCGTTACTGAACGTGATTGTTTCTTGAGCTAATAACTTTCTTAATTTTACTTCAATAATTTTTTTTACTGGCATATATGAATTATTTAAACCTTTATCTACAAAAAAGCTATGGAACACTTTTGAATTGGTTTAGAATAAACGTATAAAAACATGGTTGAAATACAAAAACTTGGACGATTTTTAACAAATTAGAAGTTTACGGCCATTTTGTGAGCTTACCGTTAGAGATACGGAAAAAAATCAAGAACACAATTTTGTTTAAAATTTAATTTGTTTTCAGCAAAATGTTATTAGTTTTTAAATTCGACTTACGGTTAAGCCACAAACTGGCTTTGGAAAAAAGCTTACACTGAAACGGTCGGGCCGCCATTTTTATTTTATTTAAAGAGTTAAAAATGAAAAATGGAAAAAATCTTATATATACATGGCTCGGCCTAGGAATAAGGAACATTCATGCAAAAA
>JAGFPH010000339.1:8620-24316 GCA_018207615.1 Philaenus spumarius | reverse complement strand
AAAAATACAGCAGTTGGCTTAGATCTCGTCAGAGAATAATTTCTATCACACCTAGAAAAGAAAAGGAGTGAAGGTCTGACACTCCAAAGCTCCAGAAAAAATAATCTGAAGATTATTGAACACAACTTGATCCAACTTCTAGAAGTGGAAACCACGAAAGAAAGGAAACAACAAATCAAAAAAGGATAAAAGATACAGAAAAGACACCACGACTTATCATCGTCTGAATAAGACTGTGGCGCTTATATTATTGCTGCATCTGGGCACAGTGATTTACTGTTCAGTTCAGTTCAGGACCTATATAAATCAGAGCTTACGAAGACTCGTAAATGGAAATTGCTTGATCAAACACTGGGAAAACTGACAAGTCTATCGAGAAAAATGTGCCAATGGAATGAACAGATCAAGAAATTGGAAATGGTCAAAAGAACGAGTCATCCTTTTCTACAAAATGTCTGACGACGCACAAGTGATCAAGTCTAAAAATTTGTTAAAAGTACTTTTTTCTATACATATTTAATAGGCAATTATATAATGTTGTTTTTGAATTTACAAAATACTGATACAGATTATAGTAGGAATATTAATAAGACTGATGTTGTTTATATTTTATTTTACAAAATATCTCAGGTGTTTCTTCATTGATTTGTACATTTTTTTTTTGTGAAAGAAGTGAGTCTACCAGGGTAAACCAAAAATAAATAAATTCAGTGTGTTTCCGAAATAATCCAAATGGTTATATTCACCCAAGCATGTTTTACTGTGTTATATGGTAGAAATATTTGAGGGGGGAAAAAGTTACCCAGATTAAAATAAAATACCTTATTTTAGCTCAAAATAAAAATGTTATAAAAGTAATATAGAGAGTGTATTTGTTATATGAAAGTATTTTAGAGAAAGGTATGGCTTATCTACTTCACAAGTCCAGTGTTTATTTGTTATTTTTCAGTTTTATAATAGTGGCACAAAGTAACTCGTGTTACGTCATGTCTAAAGGGCGCTTTCATGCAGCCAACTGTATTACATCAAATACTAAAATTAGTCAATAAAAGATCATTTACATATTACATGTACATGAATATAAACGGCTAAACAAAATATTCCCTGGGGATTAACTTGCTGTGTACATATATCCTGACATACGCCGCAAAAACACAAATTGTGGCGAGTCTATTGTTAATTTAAGCTCTATTTGTGAACTAATATCGATTGTAAAAAGTAGTCAGCATTGCCTTTGACAGTGCAAATTGGAACCGGAGATTAGGTTATTCACATACCGCTAACAAAGCAGTTATAATTCTATAACGATTGGTGAATCTATTATTTATGTTTTATCTCGTTTCAGTGAACAATATGTTTGCTCGTAACAGCTGTTTTGTTTGTAGTTTATGTTGTTTTAATGAATGGTTTACTGTGCTTTAATATTGCAGGAAATATAAGTTTAAAAAAAGTGCAAATGATAACTGGTTGAAAACCATAATTTCATTCAATTTGTTTTTGCAGTAAATATACAGAGTGTTCATAAAGATCCTTTAACCCCTTTATTATTTTTGTTATTGAAAATAACTTAACAAAACTTTGTATACATCTTGTGTTGCATAACATGAAATTATTTTTACATATCCAAACTTTTGTGATTTTGGGGGGCTTGAGTGGGTAGAGGGATACAATATTTCATATATAAAGGTGTCATGTCAAGATACTAAATCTTACTTAGTTTCAAAGTAATGGACAATCAAAGTTCTGGAAATTGTCCATTAGGCTACTTTGAAACGAAGCAAGATACTAAGCTCTAGATTGCGCCATTGTGCTTCTCTTTTGATAAGTTTTTCAATGATGTATTACATGACCTACCTATATATTTAAAATTGTTAGCTCCCGTTCCCCCCCCCCCCCCCAAAATCACAGAGTGTCAGATATGAAAAAATATTTCCCCTGTTATGCAACACAAAATTTACAAAGTTTTGTTGCTATTCACAATTTTTTCTAAAAAAAAAAAATTGAACCTAAAAACATGAAAATGTAAGCCATTATTTGTTTAAAACCTTCGTGACAATGACTATTTACTAATTATATTTTGTTGTTTAAAAAAAAAAAAAAAAATAAAAATAAAAAAATAAATAACTAAAATTAATAAATTTATTTTCTTGTGCGATTAATTTTTTTTTACAAAAAATTGGGTTATTCAAATGTATACATTGTTTTCTCGCTGCTATTTTGAAGTGGTTGGCAATGTGCCAAAGTTTATATAAAAAAGTTTAGCTTTAATAATGGCCTTCAATCTGATATCCAACTTAACCTTTTGTCTGTCGTTTTAACTTTTTTTAGGTACCGATGTGGGTTTATTTAATTTCAACATCGAAAAATTTGTGGGAAAAGGTCCGAACAGAACATTGTTTGAAATAAATTTAGCAATGTTTGGCAAGATTTTGACTTGTGTGATTAAAACTAATCAGTCAAAATAAAATAAATAATACATTTTTTTTACTACAACCAAGCGTAAAGTGGTATTTTACGTAAAACGACCGTTTACCGCTCGCCGAGCCAGCTGATTCATATTTATTGTTGTTGCGTCATAAGTTGACTAAAAACCGTTAGGCTAACAACAGATGAGACACTATTAGACACTGGTGTAATTTGGGGCCACATTTTCTAGACACCCTGTAACAAATATCTCTAAAACCGATAACTTTACAAACAAATTTAATTGGAAAAAATAAAATTTTTTACTAACAAACAAAACGGGTTTTCATTTATCCCGTAGCTAAAAGATATTATGTGCTAAAAACTCAAAACTTAATTTCTTCGCATTGTCTATGTATGGCAATACAGAGAAGAAAAAATAACAGTACAGACAGACATTATGTTTTGAGTTTTTATCCTTTAACACGGTTACCGTTTGAGCTACGGGGAAAAATAAAAAACCTTTTTGATAGTTACTAACCCTTTGCCATCTGATAGGTGTTTTAGTAATTGTCCTTTCAGGTCTGATGGACCACACTGGGGCCCACCGCCATTTCTCTGTCAACTCTATAAGTTTACTAATCCAAATCTTTTCCAGGGCTATAGAATACAAGGGCTGGTCCACTCCTTTGATGTTGACGCTCGCCGACTGTCCCAACCTTCCTCTCGCCCCCTCCTATGTGACGTCACTGGGGTGCCCTGACGCGCTGCGCCAGCACGGTTCGCCTTAGCTCTCACGTGTTATTTGATATATCGTTGCAGACGAAATTACTGAAACTATTAATTTGGTAATTTATCATTTTGTTGCGTTGCGGTCAAGTTACTAGCAGACCGTTTTAGCAAGGTATTTATATTTATTTAATGTTACGTTGCAGACGAGATTACTTTATGAAATGTTACCAAGATTATCAAGTAATATTGTCTGCAGCGTTACTTGAATATTCCAAGAAACACCTTTACTAACAAAATACATTAAAACAAACATTTTCAGAATGATGAGTTATAAATAAATAAATATATAAATAATAATAAGATTTAAACTTAGAATACCGGTAATTATTGATAACTCAAAAATTAAAAACAACAAATTTTAAGTACTCAGCTTCAAATAAAAATAAAATATATTATTTATTTAATGTAAGAGTTGCAAGCGAGATTACTTTACGTTAAAAAGTTACCAAGGTCTTCAAGTAATTTCTTCTGCAGCTTTAAGTTAAAATGTTTAAAAAATCTTTACTAGCAAAATGCACTTACAATTTTCAGAATAATTACATATAAATAAATATATAATATACAAATAATTATAATCAAATTTATACCAAGAGTTACAAAATTACTGATGACAAAAATAAAACATAGTTTTATGCTTCTAGACTAAATTAAATTGCACAGTGTCAATTTAAATTTAAATAGTTCAATTATTGTTTAAATTAAACTATTACATTAACTATTCCCTAAGGTATAGGGAAGGAAAATTTCTGTAAATCAGTTTTATTTAAAAAATATATATATATTGTATGTCAGCAGTAATTATTATGTCAATGTGCATACAAGCTACTCGTTATTTGTAAGTATTTATAAGTTTTTGTGTTTGACTGTATAAGTATTACACATGTTTTATTAAACTGCAGTATGACATTCAAGTTTTGGTGGTTTATTGTAATAAATACAATTGTTTTCAATAATGTGACACATTTTGTTCAATTTCGTATTTTTAGTTTTCAGAAATGTTTCGGAGAATCAAATTAAAAGTATGCTAACATTAGTACACTACAACGGTTTATTACCCACAAATTAGTTAGTTTTAATGTTTTATTGTAACCCTGTCTTCTTCTTACATCTTTGTTTACAGTCTACTTATTGCTTTGTGTAGTGTCAATACTAAAACTAAATAAAGAAGAGGTCATCATAAACATTGTACAGCTTCGATAAGAAATTGAAATTATTGTAACAGAGAATACAGATTCCTCACGCCGGGAATGCACTTCGAGAGGGGAAGTAAAGCCCGGTCCCCACGCTTGGTTTGTTGTGTTCAGCGTCATCAGTACAACCTCAATTAAAAAAAAAAATATACCTCTGTTCTTTACTGTACACACTAGTTTGTCTCTGTAAAGTAAGGGTAAACAAAAGTGATAAACACATTTTTCTTAGTGAACAGGACGTGTCAAAATTAGTTCTTTTATTTATAAATATATACAGGTGTCACGAAAAAATCTTATCGTGCTATAATACATACAGGATCGGATTCTATGCATTATAATAAATGAAAATATTCAGAAACATTTTTCGAATTCGGTTAGTTTATTTTAGTTTTTTATTAGTTTTTTTTGTACTTATGAGAAGCGGTGGGAATGGAGCAGGCATTACAGCCGTGACGTCATCACAGTGGAAGAACGGGAACGTTCTCCGTGGCGGACTGGTTTAGCCCGTGTATTCTATAGCCCTGAATGTTCTCTCAGGTATGATGATCCACACTGCACATATCTGCAGTGCTGTCAGCTCTGCCGCCATGTTGCATACATTGGACCACCAACTCCTACATCTGTTTTGTTATTTTCCTAACAGTGTGATAAGGAATTTCGGTTTAAAAAAAATTAAACCCAGACGTGATATGTGAACATGTAACAGTTATTTAGAATGTAATGAATTGAAGAAAAACATAATATACGCGTCTCTTATTTCATCTGATTTATTAAAGTAATGATTATTACGATTCATTAAATACAAAATATTAAATGCGTACCAAATAACTAAAACACTAACAAACTAAAGGGCAAATAATTTGGCTAACAAACAACACCACTACGAGACAGAGTTGTTGTGGTATGATGGGGTAGTTGCAGGGCCGCAGTCAGCTTTGACTGGCCCCGTGCTTCGCCGGGCCCATTTCGCAATAGTTATTGTTCCAACATCCCTTGTGGTTTACCTTATAACTTCCGGAACGCCGCACAGTGGGGTATTTGACCACACAACTTGGCATATATTAAAAAAATGAAAGTGAAACGGTAATTCACTCATTATTACATTAATATAGTAAACATCCCAAAGAACAACTATTGACCGGTCGATAAACACACTATTTCCTTGGATAACGCATCAGTAAAAGTCTATATCAGTCGGTTAGCTAGAAGGTCGTGTTCTACAATGCCGTGTTATAGATAATTTGTCTCCCTTCTTTAGTACTATTTTGATTGATCCAGCATGGCAACATCAACATCAAGTAATTATAAACAAAATACATACGTAAAGTTTAAATATAATGGTTTATAAATTTTGATTAGTTTTGTAAAATACGTAACAAAAATATTGTTAATTTTGTATAGTTATGAAGCATTATGTTAGTGTTCCAAATGAGATCAAACTGTAATTCTAATGTTAATGTAAAGGGTTTTCCTTATACTTTTTGGAATAACAATAAAATCTTGCACATATTTGCACCTTTTATGGATATTTTTTTTTTGGTGAAACACTGTAGGCCTGTACCACTGCCAAAATAGGTATATTAATAACCATCACAATTGCAATACAATAAACAATTTATTACCATGTGAAATTATAATTGAGAATAAAACTTGGTTTAATGACAAAAAAAGTAAATTTTGATGGAAATAAGGATTAGGGTTGTTAGTAGAAATACAGTTTTGTATATAAAGATATATAATAGTTATTTCAGTGTACAAACGTGCAATGATTCCTTTAATAACTTTGACTTTAAAATACATTTGAGAAAATTCAAATTATGCATTAAGCTTTTTTCCTTTAAAAAATGGAACAATTGAAAATGTATTTTATTTGTGAAATGTTACTTTTATTATTAATGGTTTAATTTAGAGATGTATACTTAGTTAACTTAAAGATAACATTAAAATGCTAGTCAGTCCAGTCAAATGGTGTTTTTTTCCGGGAAAATAAACGGTACCAGGAACTGGCACATACTTTCTCACAAACATATTAAAATTATTAAACAGATTCACTGTGACTTCATAGGTTGGGTAGGAGAGGTGATTTATTAAAGTAGGAGATTAACTAATAAATATTATTAGTATTATCTAGAGAGAAAACTATTCGATCGATTTCGCACAAATTTGCACCAAACACGTCAATTAGGGCTGTATAGATGCACGAAGAAATGTTTTTAAATTTTTTTTTTAAACAACCCCTTTATGACCAAAAAACCCCCAAAAATCTTGTTATCATTATTATTATTAGCTAAACGAGAATATTTAGAAAGATGTGGTTTTTTGCATATGGTAGGGTACATTAAAGACTACAAATAAGCCAAATTTTATCAAAATCGTTAAAGCCGTTTTTTATTAAAAAAATAATAACTGATTTTTTGTGGGGGGGTTTTTGCCAAAAAGGGAGTTGTTTTTCAAAAATTTTCAAAACCGTTTTTCGTACATCTATACAGGCCTACTTGACATGTCAGGTGCTTATTTGTTTGAAATAGATCGAATAGTTTTCGCTATAGCTTTGTATACATACAGACATACAGACAGACATTTTGTAAAACCCACTTTTTTGGACTCAGGGGGTCCCAAAACTGATATTTCCACAAAAATCTAAACATCGATTTTTTTGCGATCACTATACTTTATACTATACAGAAACTGAAACATTAAATGTTGTATTATGATTTATAGATGATGTAATTATTTTAAAGATAAAGTTCTTTTCCGTAAAGTTTTTCATCTTTTCTGTATAGATTTTGTTTTAGGTCGGTAAAATAGCAATCTATACCAACATTTGATTACCTATGGCGGAGTTTTGAGTTTATGCCACGTTTTACGGTAAAATACCCCACTGTGCGCCGGTCGTGGTCGAATTGTTGCGCGTAGGCGTATGCTTTCGAGCAATCGCATTGAGGGAGTCAGGTGTTTCACTAATTTAGTTTAGTTTTAGTAGCTGTTGGGTAAATTCTCATTACACTTTTGGGGTGGTGAATAAAATAAGTCCAACAAAAAATATTTGTCTAATAAACATGTTGATATTACATTTTTTTAAGTTTACAGTATTTTAAAAATAAAACAAAGCATAAGACAAGAAAAGTGGGCAGGAGTGGAGAAGGAGTTGCGCTACGCTACGTTGTTAGTTGTTAACAAGTGTTTATTATAGAAGGGCTATGAGTCACAGCCCCTGCCAGCGTAGTGGTCAGCATTCCTCAAATCTCAACTTCGCCTCCACTTTATACCTAACGTTGCAAAAACTAACGTTATAACATCAGCAGCTTTATTTTGTAATGCTTTATTTTCATGGCCCACCGGACCCCCCCTAAAAACTCTGAGGGCCCGGGCCCCGGCCAAATAATCCGAGAAAACCTGTCTGACTACGGCCCTGGTTAGCTGTTTACATTATTTACGCGCGAAAACGAAGATCACGCAATAATACCAACCTATAAAACGGAAACTTCATTTATGCTGATCTTACCTACACAGTTTCAGCACTATACAGACAGAAGGATATTAATTAAGATAAAACAATCCGGTCGGGTCTTTATGGTGTTCATCAGACCCATAGAGGAAAACACAAGTGGGCCCCGGTGGTGGAGAAATGTCGGTGGGCCACAATGTGGTCCATCAGACCGCAAAGGGTTTAAAATGAATATTTTTGTTTTATAAAAATGTTTTGTGTAAAGTTAGCGGTTTTGGAGATATTTGACATTACAATTTTTAAAAGGGCGCCATTTTTAAAGTATTGAAAAAGCGTTCTGATTTTGTATACAAGGGAAAAGGTTAAGCAACAAATATGTATACTAATTTAGAGATCAATATCTATATAAATAAAAATGTGCGTTTGTTCAAAATCGACAATCTCTGAAAGTTCTCCACCGATTGCTTTGAAATTTTGACACAAACTTGTATTTGAATACGAGAGTGATTTTATATACTTTTTTAACATAAAAACAACAAAAACTATACTTAATATTTAACAAAAATGTAAGCGCCATTACATATGCTCATTGACTGTAATAATAACAGTAATCAGCTGTTTCCTTCGTATATACGGAATAATTTGATTTGAACATTTAACATTATTTACCATCTTAGTTTTGAGGTTATTATTAATCCTACACCTTTATTATAAACTAGCTGACCCGTACGGCGTTGCCCGTGGTGGTTGGTATTTTCAGTATTTTTAACGTAATTGTATTCTTTTTAAGTGTTCAGTCAGTGCGTGGTATTTGGCTTATATATATATAGATCTTAAATAATAAAAGATTGTCACAATAATAAAAGATCTGAAATTATGATTTTAGTAACTTTGATCCCCTCAAACCCATCCTAAAATTTCGAAATTTTTCATACCCTTTCTTAGTGAGCACCTATGGCCCTAGAGGAAGCTACACACCAAATTTCATTCCAATCCGTTCGGTAGTTTTGAAGAAATCGTTTTTTAACAACTTTGATCCCCCCCAAACCCCCCTAAAATTTCGAATTTTTTCAAACCCTTTCTTAGTGAGCACCTATGGCCCTAGAGGAAGCTACATACCAAATTTCATTCCAATCCATTCGGTAGTTTTGAAGAAATCGTTTTTTAACAACTTTGATCCCCCAAACCCCCCTAAAATTTCGAATTTTTTCAAACCCTTTCTTATTGAGCACCTATAGCCCTAGAAGAAGCTACATACCAAATTTCATTCCAATCCATTCTGTAGTTTTGAAGAAGTCGTTTTTAATAATTTTGACCCCCCAAACCCCCCTTTAAAATTTAGAATTTTTTCAAACCCTTTCTTAGTGAGCACCTATGACCCTTGAGGAAGCTACATACCAAATTTCATTCCAATCCGTTCGGTAGTTTTTGAGAAATCGTGATGAGTCATTGAGTCAGTGAGTCAGTGAGTCAGTGGGTTTTGGCTTTTATATATATAGATAAGACATAACATATGTTTTTAGGAAGTTCCATCGGGGGTTGACGTGTGGAGCAAGTAGGGGTCTCCCCTAGTCTTTTATATTTCCAAAGATATAAAGAGCTTGGTAAAAAAAGATGGATAATTCAAAACTAAGCATTTCTGGACCTACGTTTGATGAATTTTTGTCTTATTTTCATCTATAGATAGTCTGGTTAAATTTGGGACAGTATCTTCTAGACACCCTGTATTATACAGTTAGGCCTATTTAACGGTTTAGGCTATTTATAAGTGCGGATGCAAGACTATAAACTTTGGATTTATTGCGAACTAATAAACCACTTGATAACATCACTTCCAAATGTCTTCCTTATTGCGGAAACACTTAGTTCATTGATTTCGGATCTCAAAAACCTCCATCAAAATCTCTATAAAACCTATTGAAATACACGCCAACATGACCATTTCAATTTCTTCTGCATCAAGGCTTGGGGAACACGTAAAGACAATCAAATCAGAAAGGGTACTGCGTGGACGAAGCTCATTAGTTTTGATCCCCGAAATAGCTTCAGCAGTCAAGATAACTGCCCTGAACAGCCCCGATTCTGTAAGTCAGATAACACCCCCATTCGTGTAACACCACTCTAGTCTTCATGTTAAAACAACAAACGCTAGGTTTGCAATTAATTTCTACAACAAAAACATTCTCATCTTTGGACACTCATTCTCAACACACACAAACAAATTTCTACATAAATTTGTTTCTTCCTTTTTGTTTACTTTAAGTCAGTAAATTTACAATAGGACTACCCAATAGTTGTTAAGTAAAGCGCGCTAAAAAGGTGACTAATTTATAATTGACATTTTGAGTAATTCTCAATATATGGTATTCAGCGAGAAGACTAAATGCATTATTTTTAATCATAGACAAAAAAAGAAATTTGATGAGAATTTAATTTATCACTCCCTATATATACTGTAACGCTACTCCGGCTGTTGTGAGGGAGGCAGGGTTTCTGTCCAGGTTTCTTTCAATTTGGTCAGGACTTAGCTCTTAACTACTGATAATTTGTTCGGCTGACTTAAACTTATTTCCTAAGTGTGTAAAAATGCATTAATTATTGTTAAGTTTAATTTTTCTTTTCAGTGCAGCTGCTGTTAATGTTCTTTTTTTGTGTTTGACAAATTGTATACAATTTCCATCGATGGTCTCCTACAACAGGCTTTTCCTTTGGGGGTACCTAATTTTGCTTTATTTCACGTTATGTATGTTTGCCTACTTATTTTTAACTACTTGTATTAATGTTTGTAGTTGTGAAATATAAAAAAATAAGGTAAACCCAGCAACGAGGCTGTAGTGTGTTAGTACGCGTTGTGTTTGGTTATCAATAAACACAGATATATAATAAGTACAGGCCTAAATTACCTATATATCCTACATTAAACAAAGTCGGGTTAGTTACACTACTTATAACTCAAGAACGGCTGAACCAATTTTTAAATTTTTTTATTTATTTAATTTATCTTCGCCCCGACTAGCTATTAAAATGTCGAAAATATTTGGTCTTAAAGGGTTGAAACAACCTTTTAAACAATAACTATTGTTTGTTATAGATGTCAAAAACCCTACCGCCTAGGTACGTGAAATATGGTACACATATTGTTCATAGACACTAGCGGCGCACTTAGAAAAGATTTTTAAATATTTGGGTTTTAAGGGTTTAGGGGTTCAAGGGTTGTTTGTTATACTTTCCTCAAAGTCAGAATGCTGAAATTTTGTACTTTTATTTCTTGAAAAACATATAAAAAGTAAATCAGTTTTACATTTGGTTACGTGCAGCTAAGGCGCGAAAATGTGATAACAACTTCTAAAAACAATAAATAGTAATTGATAGTCTTTATTTTACACTTTAAGCTAAAGAGCTGAAATTTGGCACTTATTATTTTAAGAAAATATTTAAAAATGTAAGCTGATCAATTCCATGCTGATGTATGCATTCGCATATTAAAGGCGTAGGCTACCTGGGCAATCTGCAACATCCAGCTGACCAGTCTGCAGATTTAGCGGTTGAAAAAGAAGACGCTCTTCACTCTGAATTCTTTATTTTTAATTGATTTAATTTATTCAGCCTACATACCATGACAAAGACAATTGACGGGCAACCAATAAACAATAAATGCTAAACTAATTGAATATACATAATAATTAACTTTTGTACCACTTTTAAAGAAATAATGACAAGTTGGAATGCGTGCTGGGCTAATACTAAGATGGTACATACAATCCTATAAGAATTAAAACTTTACAGAGTACAGCAAAAGATCTGTAACCTTACCTTATTTAAAGTTGATATTGAACACCTGAGTTAGCTATTTACAGGAAATACAATAAATACAATTCATATAACAATCAGTTTGTTTATTAATTATTTGCAATTTGATATGCAAAATCACATGCCCTTAAAGAAAAGATTTAAATTGATATTCCCTTAGTTATAATTGAAAAGAAATTTAAGAATAGTTTACCTTTACAATATTGATTTTGATTAAATTTAAAAGATCCCTCCCCTAAAGTAAAATTAGAAAAACCCTCCCCATTTATAATAAAAAGATTTATTACAATTTATTAATTTTTACAAGATTACAAGATTAAATACATTGCACCATGGATTTATTAATAACATTTGTTTTGTTGGCCAACCTTAATACGAAGTCAAATTAAATAATAAAAATAATGGCGTTTAATGATTTTCAGAGACGTCTCTCATTTAAGAAAAAAAGGTTTTTTAAATTTAAAATGAAATCCCTTGAGGATTGTAGTTCCAAAAATTTGCTAGCTGTCCCATCCAAATTATTTAATTAAAAGAAATTTACATACAGCCTTTATCAGATAATTTTTGTATTTTTCTTGTTATAAAATAGCCTTCATTTATTCTGATTCTAAGACACAGGTAATGGCTATTTTGAATTATATATAAATTATCTATTAATAGTCACTGATATTTCACTAAGTTGGTGTTTTACACTAACAGTTCTTTTGAAGACGGATATTTTAAAAAGTTAAGCTTATTCAGTTTTTTTGTTGGTCATTGTTGCACCAGTTGTACACTATGAAACAAAATACAACATAATTTTAGTTTCAGAACCAAAAGGTTAAGTGCAAAACTCATGTGCAAAACAGAATTGTAATATTATGCAAGAAACCGAATGTATGTTCGTGCAAGAAACTGTATGGTAACATATTGTTTTATAAAATTAATCATAGAAAACTTTGAACAGAGGCTATTACTCTACTAATATGTTTCTCCTTTATACAGCACAAAAGGCTACTATATTTTAAACTGAAATTTGCTGAAGGCTTATAGGCTGTATCATAGGGTTAAAAGAAATGGCTGTATAGGTTAAATTTACTTATAGATTAACAAAATTACTCTGTAACTGCAGATATATAATATAGATAAGAATTACCTTATTAGGTCCGTCTTGTGACTTTAATTTATATCTGGTTTTGCTATTACATGTTTCAAAGTTCAAGACTTCATCATCAGATACATGTAGATTAATTAATTCATTCACACGATGAATGCGTCACACATCAAATGTTAAAACACAAAACACAAACACAAACACATTTAAAATAAATAGTCCCGTTCGGCACCGGTGCGCACTATCCTATGTCTGGTGGAACACTGTCGTTGCTAGGAATAAACCCTCTGATGGTTATCTCTATTGAGTCTAGATAAATGTTTGAGAGCTGTGTCGTATAGATAGTGTGAGTTGAAAGATAACTGGTCGTTTAAAATTTCATCTGGTTTATTTTTGAACGCTTTATAGATGTGTTTGTGTTTGTGTTTTGTGTTTTAACATTTGATGTGTGACGCATTCATCGTGTGAATGAATTAATTAATCTACATGTATCTGATGATGAAGTCTTGAACTTTGAAACATGTAATAGCAAAACCAGATATAAATTGAAGTCACAAGACGGACCTACTAAGGTAATTCTTATCTATATTATTTAATTGTGACTCGGTTCCGTAAAAACAAAATTGAAATGCATATCAGATATATAATTATAGTTAAAATTTACAACAGTACAAATTAATATAGCAACTCAGATGGAAATATAACTAAGAATTTGTTTAAATCTTTACCTGGTAATAGATGTCAAAATGTTTAAACGTATCCACATGTTTTGTGATGTAACGAAACTTGACCGCCCGCTTTACTAAATGAATAACTTTCGCGACATTACTGTTTTTGATTTATCGCACTTTGTGAACGACTATTTTTGATTAAAGAACTAGTTTACGTTTCACTTCGCATTTTACAAACGTTTACTTTGCCATGAGGTTTTCGAAGTTTTTCATGTCGGTCGTTGAAGGTCTTTTCAAGTTCAAGGTTAATTTCAAAGAGAATGACTAACGAACGATTACATAAGTTACAGATATCTGCGCATGCGCCTGGGCTGAGTTATGCGGTGATGTGATATCAGCTGTTTAGAGTTACGTTCTCTACCCGCTAGATGCCGTGGGCGTTTAGTGTATTAAGCAGGGTTTTACTTTTCGTTTAACGAGAGTGCATTTTTGCTTCAAATAGTGGCGCGCTATTTAAATAACGGCACACTTTCATGAATAACAGATGAAAGAAAATGAGAGAGAAATATTACAATTATGTAACATAGTGATGCAAAAAATTCATCCCCCATAGCAAAGTACGGGGGCAGCTAGTATTATTATAATAAATATTGTACCTTATATTTGGGGTATTATACTGATTTGAAAGCATTTACTCCCTTTATTGAAAACGCTAAAGTTGAAATTTAAAAATCAAATGTCAAACTAAGCGTTTGGCGGGGCGTGTAAACTCTCTTTACACATTACACGATTTCGATCGTACGAGAATAAAACTCACGGGCAATTTTTTTCAGTCAACTGATGAATAGATGAATATTGTTCACTATACATACTTTGAACAGAACTTCAACAGAGACTGTTTTACAAAGAGCAAACCATCGACCACAGAATTAAATAGACTAGACAAGTCGAACTCAAGAGTGAAGCCAGTTTTAGAGTCAAATACTCACACAATATGGCGGAGTCGAATACTCACAAGTAGCTAGCCGCCGGCCGGCCGCCCGTACATGTTGCCACATTACCCTCGAAACGAAGCTCGTGTTCTAACTGTTGTATGATAGAAACTACAATAGCTAATTTTTTCAAAAAATACTTTTCAGAATATGTAGCTTTTCAGCTACACCTGTCTCGCTTCCATGACGCACCTGCCCTAAAAACAAAAAATTTCTTTGCAATGCAACTTTTTGATGTCAGGAATTAAAAAGTGTAAACAAAGTTTGGACTTTATTCGATTTTTAAAGTGCCAAACCATTTTTATTTTCAAATTGTGAACACACCATTGGCGTCCCACACTATTAATCTGTAAGTTTGTCAAATTTCAAAGATTTTCGAGCATTTTCAGCTCTTGAAACCACGGTGTAAATGAATAGAGCGCACTGAAAATTTTACTCCTCTCTAGGCCCGCTCGACGTTTCTATCCTCACACAAGAAGGCCGACCTAGCTTACATTCCTACAATGTACAGGCTTATGGCACGACCAGTCTAATTCTGTGGTCGTTGGAGCAAACAATATTTTTGAACGGTTAAAATCGTATAGTGTGAAAAACAGCAGTCCACGGTTCAAAACCGTGCGAGATTTTATCGTACGGGCGAAATCTTGTAATCAAAATACTTGGGGCAAAACATGACGAATATTCAATGTTGATTCGCTGACAGTAAATCCACATACATGTAATTTAAACTGGTCCGTAAAATTAAGAAAACTGTTCACTGTCTATGTATTTTAATCTCAAGTTCGAGAGAAACATACAGGAATTTAGAAATACAGTGATTTTAAAGAAAATTTACTCTTATAAATAGTTTTAGAATACTTGTCCGTTTAAAATACATTACTCAGATAATGAAAATTTTCAGTGCTGGTAAAATACTCAACGGTTTACTATCATCTAAACTGTCATGTATGATATTTCTGAGTAGCACTTCCACCAATGGCTTCAATACTATCTTAAATTTTTAGGTTAAGCTTTTGTTTAGGAGTAGACGGGGTTTTTGAGCATTTATTGCAACTGAGGTAATAATTTAAAGTAGTAATTTAAATATTGTTTAGTATTGTTCACCACCTCAGTTTTGAGGTGATGATGAATCTTACAACTGTATTGAACAGAAATTATAAAATCTGTTGATGAAGGGACTGGCGTGGGAAGCACGCAGGGGTTCTCCTGTTATTTCTGCAAATATCAGTAAAGTCGTTAAAACAAATTCCAAATATCTTTATATATAATACGTGAAGCCGTTTTTTGTAAACACAAC
>JAGFPH010000338.1:650972-663579 GCA_018207615.1 Philaenus spumarius | reverse complement strand
CATAACTCAATATCTCAGAATCCCTTACGTATGGAAATGTGAAAACCTCATTTCTGTGGAAAGGAAGACAACGCGTTTCAAGGGAGTGTTTTAAAAATAAGTATTTCCTTTTGGGTTTGGATGAATATAGTATTACATTCCCGTCAAAATACAATAAAATTAAATGTACTGTATATACAATGAAAGTTGACTAGGAATATGTAAATCTTGCAGAATTTATAAGTAACTATGAATATAATTGGTTTTTGTTTTTAGATACATTGTATAAACTAACTCAGAGTTTTCTAATTAGTAATATTTCAAAATATCACAGTAAAATTGTAAATAAATGGCTAATAAGGGAAAAATTCAAAGATGATTTCAATCGATATCAACGGTAAGCACAATAAACAGATACTGTATAAATTACAAATTAATTAAAAGTCTTAAATATGAAGAAATTAAAGAACACAAGAAAAAAATTACAGGTAAGCACTGAATCCTTTATGTCAAATGTGTTAGGGCAGATTTGATAAGAGAGAATAAGTGAAATACACCTCTTGCCATAAACCTAAATTAAACTGATGGGTACAACATTTCAATGTTTTATCGCAATCCGGTATGATAAAACAATAATCTTTTATCGTGATTATTTACCGAAAGAACAATAATCAGATTTTGAGTTTGAACACAAACTGACAAAAATATAAAATATTTGATATTTGATTTCTTGTAATCTAAATACGCCCTAACAATTCCCTTGAATATAGCAGAAATGTATAGTTTTACTTTATCTGAAAATATCTTTATGGGTCTTCTATCCACACACCAAAAAGAATCCTGTAGACAATTTTGGCGTCCAGTTGTCATGGTTCTATAATATTAGCTTAATATCGCAAGCTAAAGAGAGCCTATAACATAATTTTATCGTACATTTGAAAATCATTTTATATAAATCGTAACAAAATATCAACCCCGTATTGAAATACTCGATTTTAAATACATTCAATATATTTAAATGTATTTACAGTCATCTCATATATATTTGTATTATATTGTATCATACACAATGTCTACGCTTTATAAAATATGAAATTTAAAATACGTAGTACTTTATAAAATAGTACGCAAATAATTTTATTTACACTTTTTTCTAGAGTTTACTATTATTATTACTAGTTAACTGTACAAAAACTATTTGTTCTTTTCTGTTTCACTTAAAAAATCGGCCATTTCCATTTGGTATAAATCGAAACACTGATTAATGGCTACCAACAAGAACACTTCAAATAGATCCAACGTAAATTTTGTAGCATTGTCGACAATTCGGGGTTTGGTTTAACAACCAGTAATTATGCGGATTTGGAATGCTGCCAAACTGAGTTGTGTAATATAGCAGCTGACAGAAACAGATCTTTGTAACATGATAGTAATTTTAGATATATGCTTCTGTTTCATACATTCAAAATTCATGTGATACCCTAGCTACTATCTTTCCATATACAAACTCAATCATATTTACTAAAAATATTCACACATTCAAAACAATTAAAAAGTAAAAGTTTAAAATTATAATATTATGAGAATCATTACATTTTATATTTAGTTTTGAAAACTCATTGTTTATTGATATAACATAGTATCTATATTACCATAACTCCATAATGCCAGATGATTTTTTCACCTAAAATGATTCATAATTATAAATCTTGAATATAAATTTTCTAATAGTTATAATTCAACACATATTTTTGTTTGGGGAAGGCCAACAATTTGAATCCAAAAAATTTAGAATTTTAGTGTGTATACTGACACGTAAGTTTCATATATAAGTTATGTTTATTAAAGGTTCTCACAAGAATATCTTTGGAGAGATTGGCAATCTGTAGTTTTTAAATACTATTGATGATGTTAATAAAAAACTAATCTGTCCGCTCGGCCGTGATACCTGACTTCTCGGAACTCAACGCCCTCTCCACTAGTTTGCCAGCGGCAGGCCCAGTGAGCGGGTAGGGAGGGGGGGGTTGAGTTCCGAGAAGTCAGGCCTCACGGCCGAGCGGAAAGACTATAGTTGCATGTTAAAAGTGTCGGGTGTTGGTACGTGGCTCACTTTAGAACTCAATACTCATCAAGTGGACTCGTATTCAACACTAGGTGCACGTGTATATTTATGCAATTTATTTAAATCGTAACGAATGTTATTTATTAACAGGTATGTATGGTTACAACTCAAAGCCTCCTGAACCGATTTAAAAAAGTTTTAGTTGCGAATAGTGTTGAACTCTTACATGGTCCCAAATTTCCCAAGACAAAACATATCAGTGAAAATGTTATGAAATGGATCTTATTATCCTTGCATACAAATATTGTTTCAACTTGCTAACTATTGAACTAATGTTATCTAATACCGGTCCAAATAAATTAACTTTGTATGAAATAAACCGGCACACAAATAGGATCAACGCAGATATACGGACAAAATGGCCGATAGCGTATCCAGTTTTATAGTTAAATTATGTAACTCATTTCATTTCGTGTAATATCAGCTAAACAGTTAATCTTGTTTGTTTAACAAATGGTTTGATATTTGGCATATTGAGTCGAGCTGTTATATATTACATGAGCCGGGAATTGTAACATTTCATTTGAAGCAAGACAATAAATATGTTACTTACAGCATAGCACATGACAAATGTATATTTTATGCCGTTTCCGCAGTTGGAGTTTAATTTTCGTGTTGTAAAGTTGTTTACACTGCCGTTGTGTTTACATATTAGATAAAGTCCTGAGAGAACAGTCGAGCAAGAAATTGGGTCTTGCAAATGAGAGGGAAGGAAATATGTTGTTTCTCTTTTGTAAAGAGATAAAGCAAAGCAAAACAAGACTTTAAATGGCAAAACATAATTTGAAAAAGGCTGTGGTAGGCGAGTCACAATGTTCAATTAAGACTAAACACTGAATTTGAGTTTTTATGAGACTAATCAAATAATTATAATTATATGTTTGGAAAGTATTCTTAAAACATTCTAAATATTTCAATTACTAAAGGTAAGAGTGTACAAGTGAAAATGGAAAAATGAAATCCTAAATATTTACAAATAATCTCTCTTGTAGAATGTGTTAAACATTAAGTTTTCTAACACAATTTTCAAAAGGATATTTCAGTGTTCAATAATCTGAGTGTTTTTCCATTGCACCGTTTGTTATTGTTTACAACAGTATTTAGATATTAGGATGGTTATTTTTAGAGATTAACTTCGACATAATGTGTATAATGTTAAAGTTAATGCTACTATTTTTCCAATCTACTAGGATTGCAAATTCCACGGCGATGTATTTATTTATTTTTGAAAGTATAACTTTCAGTATAAGGAAAATATATGTTGTAATAAAGTGTTTGCATGTTCCCTTACAGGTTCCTTGCCATTATCAGATACTAATTGCCTTGTTATATCGCAAACACATGCACAAGATTACAATACATACAAACAGTTGGGAAATATAGTTGGGGGAGTATAAATGCTAGTACATTTTATTCCAGTACAAAAGTCCACAGTATTTACATTTTATTAATCTTCATTTTATTTGACTGAATACAGTTCCGTACAGCCGTCTATTCAAGTCGATATTGTTATACAAAACTTACAACCTACAAAAGTAAAAGTAGCAGTGTAGAATTGTTTATAAACTCAAATTTGTTTAAAGGTTTTTGTAATTTTAATGGAAAAATGCAAAATAATAACATGTTTATTTATCACATAAATATGAAATATCGACCATTTTACTAATTATTTTGTTGTAAAACCATGTTAGTTTTACAAAACACTCTAAAATAACACAGTCTTTAGTAATCGTTTAATTTATAAACAAGACATTGGTTTAGTTTTAAAGATGGAAAGTTAACCAATAGTTATTTAAAATCTGTTTTTCTAAAAATGAATGTTAATTTTAATGCGACAGAGTTTATCAAAGTTAAATCAACATTTAATAATACGCATGTATATTCAACAACATTTGAATCCATATTCAAAATATGGTTTATTAAAAATAGAACATTTTATTGTTTTGAAAGCTCAACAGTGTGTCTTTTAAAATTAAAAATAATAGATATTCCCTCACCACAATAATTGTTGACGACTATTATTCATATTTAGGTTTTCAATTGTCATCCATCGACGTTTTAATTTGAATTGAATTCAGTTTTAAAATTATTCCACTTTTATTTTAAATTTTATATTTATTTATTGTTTTAAACACGTTTTGTATTTTTTTTCTGTCACTGGTTAGGTTAAATATGTTTATAATGTGCTTTTTATTCCAGTACAAAAGTCCACAGTATTTAAATTTTCATTTTATTTTATGTCACTGAATACAGTTCCAGTACAGCCGTCAAGCCAAGTCGATATTGTTATATAAAACTTACGCCGTTACAACCTACAAAAGTAAAGGTTGCGGTGTAGAATTTTTTATTAACTAAACATTTTTAAAGGTTTTTGTAATTTTAATGGAAAAATTAAAAGTCATAACATGTTTATTATCACATAAACATTAAATGTCGACCATTTTACTAATTATTTTGTTGTAAAACCATGATAGTTGTACAAAACACTCTTAAATAACACTATATTTAGTAATAAGTTAATTTATAAACGAGACATTAGTTCAGTTTTAAAGATGAAAAGTTAAGCAATAGTTATTTAAAAGCTGTTATTTATAAAATGTATGTTTATTTTAATTTGACAAAGTTTATCAACAAAAACAAAGTTTATTAAAGTTAAATCAACATTTAATAATGCGCATGTATATTCAACAAGATTTGAATACATATTCAAAATATATGTTTTTAAATAGTACATTTTATTGTTCTGAAAGCTCAACAGTGTGGTTTTTAAAATTAAAAATATATTCCCTTACCACAATTGTTGACGACTATTATTCATTTAGGATTTCAATTGTCATCCACTTTTTAATCTCTATTGAATTTAGTTTTAACATTGTTCCACTTTTGTTTTAAACTTTATATTTATTGTTTTAAACACGTTTGTATTTTTTTCTATCACTGGTTAGTTTTTATATGTTTATAGCATTACACAAATAAAATGAATTTAAAAACAAAACAGTAAAATAATCCTAATAACTGCTTAACAAGGGATTTGATTATCTTGAAACGGTTGCATTTTAAACTATTGAATAATTAATCGTTCTTCATATAAAAAACACAAATAAATATATTCACATTTTTGGAATTATAAAAACAAGAGATAGGCTAAATAATATTAAGGTATAATGAAATAGATATTCATAAAAAACTCAACATTTAGCAAAGATCTAAGTTGTTTTACCAAGAATCTGTCTAAACATAATGTTATAAAAAAAAACTGTTCTTAAAAAAAACCTATTCATATGTTTTTTTTTTTCAATTTTATTGGTCTGTTAGGTTAGTAATTCCTACAAAGTGATGCATTATTTACGAATTTCTAAACTTTACAAACTTGTCATACCTTGTCATATGTTTTCTGTAAGAGACCTACATGAATTTACAGTATTTTTGAATAAACGATAAACTTATTGCTCACTCCCGGCAAAAAAAAAACTAAACAATCTAAACAAATTTTTTATATTCTAAAAGGACGAACATTACTATTGTAGGATTACATCAAACCTATATTGTGCAGTGATAGGGTATTTACTTATAAATTCTGGAGTAATTGTTTGTTAATAGTTTTAAAGTAATTAATAACGATTCGCATAATATATTAAATAGAAATAAATTTATCTACAAAAATAACTTTATGTACAGGAAGAAACTACTCACAACGATGCAATGGCTAAATATTTTTTTTTCTCACAGTTCAAATAAATGTATGTTTGAGAATTTATTACACATACACATATAGTAGTATTACATTTTATATAACTTGAATATTATTAGAAATATTTATATTGTCTTGAGAGTATTTGGTATAATGTACTAACCTTGAAAATATCAGATGGTCTTATTAGCTTCAACAGAAAACAATGTTTGAGAAAAAAGTCTTTATTGAAACAAAGTTCAACTCAACTTCCCGTCAACTACACATGTTTGCACATCGAAAGGTTGTGATATTTCGGTTCGTCGGATTCACGAGAGTTCTATCTGTGGAAACAAACTCACACTCCCTACAGAGACGACAGCCAAATAAACAGTGCCTCATCTTGTGACAGCGCGGCGCAAGGCCGGGATGCAGGGTGGCGCACGCATGGGTTAAACGTCACTTCTTCCACCCTTCATCGCTTCATATTATTTAGTGGTAAATTATATACTGGGACTGAGTGATTATTAGACTAAATTTTGGAAATATTCTTACTCATAAATAAGTCAATATTATAGCAATATAATAACGCAAATACATCAGTACTGTAGTTACAGTTTGCCAATGATGGGAGTTAGTAATCCAACAATATTACCAAATGAGGCATTATATATTGTTACGTTTTTCAGTAGCTATGACTAAATCCATACAAAGACTTCAATATCTCTGGTTTTTATGGAGCCCAAATGTTTTATAACACGTTAAAATATTCAAAAATAAATAAAATAATCAGATACAATATCGTAGAGTTAAATGTAATAATGAAAAACAAAGATTTTTAAAGTCCTTAAAATTTCGAATAAATTTTGTTGTTTAGGGAGATGCCTATTTAAATTCAAACAAAATGTTAACTTACTGAGACAATGATATTTTTTAAACTCAATGAAGTAACTTTAATTCATATTACAGCACACATTTTACACCTCTATATAAATGTGTTATATATATTTTATTTACTAATAATCACCTACTGTAACTGGCGTATTTGTGGACAACAAATACTAAGTTGGCCCACTTTTAGGGTTTGAGTAAGTTTTTATTCAAACCAATCAAAATGTTTGCCTAAAAACGATTTTATCCTTACGGAATTAAATCATCCCAAAAATTATTCAAGGTAACTTAATTTAAAAAGTTCAAACTATACGTCAAAGTAGAATTTTGGTACTATCATATACAACTGTGCTGACAATAAAGAATATTTAAATTGTATTTATTTACTATATTAAAACTGGTATGTTAAATTAAGGTTTTGTTTGAACCAAACGAAGGATTTAATGTTACCGTTTCAATATACACAATATTAGAATGTAGATTAAGTATTGGTATGTACACCTTGTAAGTTTAACTATGTATTACATATTATTACATAACATTTGGATAACTTTTTCATTGAGGAATTGTTTTTGACAAGTTCAGTTTTTCCTAAATAAACTTAAAGTAGAAAAAGTTACAAGTGAAGGAATAACTGTCTAACGCTGAAAATAATATATTGTTGAGAGTCGAGAGTAGAAAATTGCTCAATGTTGTGGAATCATGAACTAAATTGAAAAATGTCTCCAGTTTCAATAACTTGAAAGTCCCAATATTTATGAACCTTACATTCCTAAAGGAAACTAAAGTGAATTTACTTGTCTACTGTTTATTTACACAAATACAATTATAATTAAAAAGTTAATTCTTATGAGAAATTAGTCCAACGTGAACAAATAACATTTTAGAATATTACTTAGTTTTGTTACTTTTCACATTGCATTTCACTCTTTTCCTATATTGCCATAGTTGAATTGAAGTGCTTTTATTTAAACGATTTAAATGAACATTAAAAACTATAATTTATGTACATAATTTGTTATAATATAGCTAAAAGGTGAAGTGTAATAATTTAGGGAAACATAATTAGAAACATTAGAAATAGAGCTGATTACGTAAATTATGAAGTAATTATTAGTAGCCTACAGTTATGTGTATTATTATTAAGAACAATTAATTAATCATGAGATACATTTTCCATGATACAAAATTTTCTCCCACCAAAATTTAAAACTTACTAGTTAAGGTTTTATCGAGTTTCAAAATAAATATTTTAAAATAATATGTAAATATTAATTTAATTTTAATATTTAAGACTGCGTACAATAAATACATCATGTCATCACCTGTGTAAACAATATTTACTCTATATATTATAGTTAGTACAAGTATGTATTACTACAAAAATATCTATTTAAACGTAATAGTTATCTATATTAATATTTTAAATTTAATGTTTATGTTTACTATGGTGATAGATAATTAATAATAATAAAAATAAAAATATGGTAAGCCACAAATTTACTTTTTTTGTTATTATTTGAAACCAGATTGTAATTGTTTGGTAACATTTTGAAATAATAATTCTAAACCCAAAAATTACATATTAAAATAAAAACTAACCAAATACATGTTCATCAAATAAATCTTTCAGTATATCAGATTCACATTGATCAAAATTCAAATCGCGCCATTATAAGTTTTTGATAACTAACCACCAAGTTAAGACTCTTAAATCACAGTAAAGATTCTCCAAAAATTATAAATATATTTTGCCTTGCATTGTAAAAATCAATTACAACAAAAGTGTGCACGCAAACTATTTATTGTTAAAACATTTTCGGATAGAAATTCGTACTTTACAATTCCCAATATTTAAGATGGGGATGTTTTTTACTAACTCAAAGTGCTAAACAAACTAACAGATTGAATTGTAAATGTCGTTTTTGACATACTTCCTTAACATTATGTACGTTACCATTACAGTTTTCCTTGACATTATGTTTGATAGATATGCTAATTTCTGGATTTTCACGGTTTTATATCCATTGGTTTAAAATGTACTGGATGTGGAGAGCTAATTTTGTTAATGTCTGTCGAAACAAATAATTTTAATGGTATTAAAATGTTCATTAAGTTTGTCTCCTTAGATTTGGTATTAGTACTTGTTATATACAACTAAATGTTATGTCAAGTTTCTGTAGTACAAGAAGTTCAAATACATTCTTGTTGACGTTATTTACATACCAAGAACAATAGAAACTAGTTAATATACAGTATTACCACATTCCATATTGCATTTGACGATCTAAGTGTCTATTTCGGGTGCTTTATTAGGTCAGTTATTTTTCTCCAGCTAATCACATTCTATTGGAAATTTAATGGAAATTTAATTTAAAGAACCGTTGGAAGTTAAGAAAATTACTATATGATAAATTAACTAAACTAATGAATTTAAATTTAGTTAATAAACATTGCACTGCACTTCCGTTTATTGAAATTGTGAACGTAGTTTACACTAATAATATATGTATTTGATGTTGTTGTATATTTATCAATGGAATGAAAAACTTTTAAATAAATAGAACTTCTGAAACTGTTAATATTGAAGGTATGCCCAACGAACATAATTGAGTTATTTTGTAATCAAAATATAATCAGAAGGAAAATTTAAACGGATAATGAGGGAAGTGATAACTGAAAATTAGGTTGTTTGAATTGACAGACGTGTATTTTGGACATTATAACTCACACAGGGTGAAACAAAATTAGGAAGGAGACTAATTGACGTCGGTACAGAGGTACTCAGCTGTTTTAAATATGAATATATCTGAAAATCTGGTTCATTTAGTTCAAAATTGTATTCATTTTCTGATTTTAGTTTTAAAATTATACAGTTTAATGTAACTATTACAAATTCATTACTAAATATGTCTGAAATATTTAAGAACGTTTAATTTTAAATTAAGGTTATTGTTATTTCTATTCCGACAACTATTCTTACCACTACTTTTGTTATTTTGTATATATTAATGTTTTTAATAAATACTTAAATCTCATTTCATTTTGATTATAATTTTGTAATACATTTTAATAATACGTATTCAATGTAAAACAAATCTATTAGAGCAATATACCTATTTAGTATTTCAGCTTGTGTTATTGGAGTAAACATGGTATACCCTACTCCTTTTTTTAATTTGCTTACATATTTCATTATCAAACTGTTAGTTTCTCTGTTTGTGCTATAAATAAACTCAGTAAAGGAGTTTTAAATTACAGAGAATTAATTTTGTATGGTGGTTTATTCTTTATTTAAATATTTTAGGAATATTTAAACAATCTTTTATTACTCTGTGCTGCAATAATACATATGTTTTCAAACAATAAAATTAAAATAATTACACACTTGATCTAACGACTTCTGTATAAACCTTGCTAATGAAAATGAACGCAGGCTTGTAGATTAATGAAAAGAAGCATAATGCAATATTGTTATTATTTACAACAAAATTCTACAAGAATGTCGTGCTAGTTGAAGAATTGCGGGAAAGATTGATGATGACGTCAAAGGCGACAGTGTTACCTCCTGCTGCCCCATTATTTTTATTATGATTAATCACCGCTACGGGAGAAAAGCTAACCACATCGTCTCTTGTGTTTGACATTGTTAACTTTGTTTTATGAAATAGCCAATGTTTTTCAATCGTAATTGTGGCTCAGTATGTTAAACGATATTGATATTCAATAATATTGTACTAGCTTTCATCTTCCATAAATAAACAAATAAAATAATACAAAAATATTTCAAAATAATAATGCGTTCGGTATACAAGATTGCTTTACTATCCAGGAAAATTTAGAAATAAATATACAATTATTATTAGTTTTGTTAGTTGTGTTTCTTCCAGTAAATATTTCGAGTGATTTTTTTAAAATTTTGTGTCACTATGTTTATGTGATCACATATATTTATTTAGAATTAAAATGAATTACCTAAATGTTAAATTTGAGAGTGATGACTTGATCCATTTTTAGGAAATAAACTGTCACAGACTAACATATGAGTGATCTTTTAAGGGACTCTTTTTAAATTTCGTTCCCGTTTAATGTGTGGATCCCTACCATTAGGAATAGTACACATATTGACACTGTTGGCAATTTTTCAAACTACTTTGGAATCATAATTTGCTTTTATTATACATTGTTTACATTTTGTACAGTTTTAGGCCTAATTTTCCAATAATATTATAACTCATTTTCTGACACCAAAATTACTTACTATTGATTTTAAACTGCCTACTTGATCATAGGGTGAGATAAATAATTTAGTTGTTTTTTAAGTTAGGTTTTTAATAGAGACAAATTTGTTTAATATCTGAATACTTTTAATCATATTACAAACACTGACTAGTTTGTATCCGGTACTAATACTATTACGTTTAGTGTTTAAATTGCAAACAAGTCACAGCAACATTTTCAAAACGAAATTATCTAAAGAATGTCAGTAGCCTATTAGCGGTAATAAAATCTACATCTCATCTTCACTAGCCCATAGTACCACTGAAATGTTTTCCTTGCATTTATAATAACATTTATCATTATGGAGTACATCTTTGTATGGATGTCAAGTTTCAACTAGCCTATCTTTGAAACTCAGCGGGCGGCTTTATTAAAGAACTGCATCTCCTGATGTGACGTCACTCATCACACAATGTGTACAGTACACATCAGTCTGAAGAATACACTTTTTACGATTGATGCCGTCAAGCTTATGGCAGAACGTGTTTCAGTAATGTTGTTAACCACGTTATATCATTATATTTAAATTAAAATGAGATACAATAATAACCCATTACACTGACACATACATGGTTGTTGAATGCTGGATAGTGACCTGATATTTTCTATCTGGTTACATAAATCACACATGCACTTTAGGTGCAAGTGCTACTCTTTACACATTTGGACAAGAGAGTATTGATAAATCCATAAGGAATCGAATATTAGTTGATCGGAAATGAGATTTCGGCCAATTCGGACACGTATAATTCTAGCGTAACTGACAGCACGTATTCTTTCTACCTAAAACTTCAGAGAATATAAGGTTTAGACATTATGATCTCCCTAACAGCTTAAATATTTTAATTTATATATTGTATATTTAGTAATATTGTACATATACTACCTAGGGTCAAGGTTGCCAAAATTTATTTTCTCATATGTAAATTAACAAGGCATACAAATTTGTATAATTAGCCATTTTTTAAATTATTGTTAGTAACCATATTATAATAAGTTTAAACGCCTTTCACATAAACTAATAAACAAGTTACATAGATAGAATAAATTAGTTAATCTGAATGTTTGTTTAAAAAACTATTAATTATCATTTCAGTAAAACTATTGCATAGCAGAATAGGACGACTATTAATAAATTAAATTTCAATTAAATGAGAAGCAAATCCAAGTAACGAATATGAAGACTATGTATATGGTAAATAGTGTTTTATATAAGTTTAGTCTACTGCATCATATAATATGTATATGTATAACAGTTTAAGAATTAATGGAAACACAATAAGAAAATAAATTAAGAGATGCCAAGTTTTGTAATTCTTCATACAGCCAAGATGTTTCAGAGATTTATTGACTATTACAATAATATGTCTTATTTGTATTTCTGTTAGATTCGTATTTCATACATGCCATCACACTACTTCGAATACTAGAAGTCGTATAAACTAAAATGTTTAAGTTGTAAAGTCCATATTTGTCCGCATAATATCACCTTCCATTGTAGAACCTTTTTCAGTTTGAATCAACTTTAACTAAATTTACATTTAAAGTTTAAATAATTTTTCAGATGAGAATGGTAGATGATTGAAATGGTATAACTCTTTCCCTGAATTACAAAGGTATTCTTCAGCACTGTGGTGACAAATTTACAATGATTGAACGAAACC
>JAGFPH010000338.1:638026-649723 GCA_018207615.1 Philaenus spumarius | reverse complement strand
TTACTGAAGATATGTTGCAAACAATTCTTCATTGGACAAACAGAAAAGTTGCAGATATGAAAGTTAAGTACAAAAAGAAAGACTTATCTTATGTAAAGGAAACTGATATTTTGGAACTTAAAGCTTTGATTGGTCTCCTAGTGTTTTCATCACTTTTCAAATCGGGAAATGAGTCTGTACACAGCCTTTTCGCCACAGATGGAACCGGCAGAGAAATCTTTAGATGTACTATGTCGAAGGAGAGATTTCTTTACCTTTTAAATGCTCTTAGGTTTGATGACCCTAGTACAAGAAAAGAGAGAGTAAAAAATGATCCTGGTGCAGCAATTTCAGAAATCTTCGAGAAATTCATTGAAAATTGCCAACAATGTTATAGTTTGGGTGAATATGTTTGTGTTGATGAGATGCTGGTTGCATTTAGAGGAAAATCTAAGTTTAAAATGTATATGCCCAAAAAACCAGCCAAATATGGGCTGAAGATAATGGCAATGACAGACGCTAGAACAAACTACCTGTCCAATGCTTTTCTATATGTTGGAAAGAACTGCTATGGTGAAACTCTTAGTGAGAGAGAGAAAAAACTGGGGAAGCCAACTCAGGCTGTGTTAAGACTAGTGGAACCTATAGTAGGCACTAACAGAAATGTAACTGCAGATAATTGGTTTTCCTCAATGGAGCTAGTGAACGAGTTAATAAAGAAGAAGCTCACATACGTAGGCACTCTCAAGAAAAATAAAGTAGAGATTCCTGTCGAGTTTTTGCCTAATGAAGATCGAGATGTTCAATCAACAATATACGGGTTCACAGAGGAAGTTACATTGGTGTCGTTTGTGCCTAAGGAGAAGAAAGCTGTAATCATGATTTCCAGCATGCATCACAGAATTAGTGATGACCACGATACGGAAAAACCTGAAATAGTAGCTTTCTATAATAGCACCAAAGGAGGGGTCGATGGTCTTGACCAAAAGATAGCAAATTATAGTTCCAACCGTCGTACTAGAAGATGGCCTATGGTTGTTTTTTACACAATTGTTGATGTTGGCTGTGGTGTGAACAGCTATGTACTATACCAAGCATTTCGAGGAACCCCACGTATGGACAGGTTGCATTTTTTAAAAATGTTAGGAATGAAACTAATAACTCCTCACATGACTAGAAGACTTACAATGGGGCACATTCCCCTGGAATTGAATTTATGCATGAAACGCATCCTTCATCTTCCTCAAGATGACCCCAGAGCTGCCAACCGGATACAAGTTCCCCATGAAGACGGCCCTGTGGTTGCAGAGTTTGCTGAATTTGAGCCAAGGAAAACATGCTCTTCATGCCCACCACGCCTAAAAAGAAAAACAAAATACCCATGTGCAAAGTGTGGACGTGCTATCTGCCTAGAGTGCTCAAAAAAAGTGTGTTTTACATGTATTCGTAACTGAAAATGGATAACCAAATGAACTAACATGTGAGTAACTCGAGCCTACTATATTACCTATGTTTTTTCAGCCGTAACATTTTTTATGATAGATAATCTCATTCAGCCTCTTTTTTTGAACTTTTTGTAAGATTTTTGTATCATTCTATATATAAAAACGTTATTGGAATGAAATAAACGTTTGCGGTCTGTTAGACCTCTCCATAGTGATTGTGTAATTATTTTTTACCCATTCACGAAACAAAAACTGTTATCAAACTTTGAGCTTTTCAAATAAGGTATATATGTGTTGTAGATAAGCTACAGACAGTTCATTCTCTATTTACATATCTAAAAAAAGTTATTATAGGTAAAAATCATACTTTTGAATTATTTAAATACTATAAACTAAGCCAAAACCAAAGTCATGCACATTTTTCAGCTCTAAATTAAAATTTCTTTTTAAACACCATAAATAATAAATCAAATTGTAATCAACCTTGCAATGCAATTATATGTATATAACTAGAAAAACTGACAGTATATGATCCCCAAAAATAATTTTTTTTATAACAAAAAAAACTTTTAATACTAGCGGTCTCCGAGACCCCTCCATAGTACTTAAGTTAGCTCCACCTTCCATAGTACTTAAGGGTTAACCTTTATTAGGCCTATTTATAACTGATGTTATAACATAAAATAATTTCATTTTGGACATTTACGATCTTAGTTTTGAGGTTATTATTAATCCTACATCTATATTATAAAGAAAATATAACATAATTATGTGTATAGAAAGTTCTAACAGGTTTGGCGTGCGAAGCACGCTGGGGTATCCCTAGTCGGTAATAAATAAAAAATATACACATTGATTTACATTATTCAAAACGTTCTCAAATTTTCAACTCCACGACAAGAAATCATTCCAATTCAGTCTTCTTTCCTTGTAGGCCTGCATAGTGGTAGTTTTATAAAAATGTACAGCAATTACTATATGCAAATAATTAGACTAAACAATTCCCTATATTTTGTCAGTATACTTACAATCACTTATTTTTTTAAATATAGTAGACAACTGCCTATATTTTTTTCAGTATAGAAAACAATCCCTATATATTTTCAGTATAGTAGACAATCGCCTACATTTTTCAATATAGTAGACAATCGCCAATATTTTTTCAGTTTACTAAATAATCACCATTATTTTTTTATTATACTAAACAATCTACTATATTTTGTCAGTATACTTTCAATCGCCTACATTTTTCAGTATACTAAACAATCACCTATATTTTTTAATATAATAGACAACTGCCTAATTTGTTTTAGTGTATAGTAAACATTCACCTATGTTTTTCAATAGGTTAAGAAATTATTTTTGAACTATAGTGACGCGAAGATGCTCAAAAACATGTCAGTTTGCATAAATTGCATCACTTGTGTTCACAAACACCTATTCTCCCGGTACAATTCAATAAATTCCAAAAATCCTTTATTATCCATTATTATAGAAGTAAAAATTTACAAAGTATAGGGGAAAAGGGAAGATCAAACATCAAAAAGGAGAAAGTTTAAAATGACAATAGGACGATCACCCCATTCACAGTCCGATTCCGTCGGAAGTTGGAAGTCGGATCATCTTGTAGTCTGATCTGGGACTCCGATTTGTACGATTATCCAACTCGTCGTCCATCAAGCCCATTCACGCTCCTACATCGGATCCTACATCAGACATCGGACATTGAATCGGACTACAAATCGGACCGTGTATGGCCAGCTTTAATTTTGTTAACCTAACCTAAAATTAGTAGTTGGTTGTGCAAAATAATAAAAACAAGATTAGCAGTTGTAGGGTATTTTTTTCAAGTGATTTTTTTATTTTCAAATAATTGTATCAAAAATTAAAATTTCATAATTTGTAAATTTAAATCATTAAAATAATAATATTATGTTAGTTGGTTGCTATGGTAATAGATATAAAAAGTATTCAACAAACCATGTGTTGGTTCACTATAAATAGGCCACTCCTAGAATTGTGTTACTAATTAATTTACTAAGTATTTGATTTGAATCAGCTGTTTTATCTGTTATAGGGATGGGAGTGAACCCCAGTATTTTAATCATTTTCAACCCTTAAAGTCAATATTTTGCAAAATCCTTTCTTAGTGCGCCTCTACATAGTGTTATTAACGTTCCTTGAAAGTTTCAAGTCTATAGCTATCATAATTTTGGCTGTACGTTGATTATGAATCAGTCAGTCAGTCAGTCAGGACATCTTCTTTTATATATAGAGATGTTATGCGAAGATGTACGAATGTTTCTGAAGCTAAACGAATGCATATCTCTTCTTTAAATTTGTATACACAAATATATTGATGATGAAAGGTTGTATTTATATAAAGTTTATAACCTTAAAGCAAATATTATAATGTATATTACGGCATAACTTAGTTCTATAACTCATATTTAAAAAAAAAAAATCAACTTCACAAGAAATATTTACGTTGTAAACATAGCCTGAAACTATAATCTACACTGGGTTTGTTAAATTATTCCAGATGATGGGTGAAATCAGCTGTTAAACGAATAGATATCTCTTCTTTAAATTTGTATAAACAAATATATTGATGATAAAAGGTTGTATTTTATAATAATACTAGTGGACCCGGCAATGCTTTGCTATTGCTTAATTTGAAACTTTGAAAGCCTGTAATTCGTATCCCTGAGGGCCGATGTAAATCATAATGGGATTCTGCTCATTGCTTGATTTACCTAACCTAAAATTATATTCATTTTTTGATCCAAATCATTTGTTGATCAAAATCAGCTGTTGATCAAAATCAGCTGTTTTAAGCTTTTCATACGAACAGCTGTTTTTTGTGCCCCTGATAAAATCAAAAGAAATCTTTCTTCTTCTTCCTTAAGATTGACCTTCCATAAGATTAACATTGAAACTTTGAGGGCCACTGGGGCGTAGCCCTAATGTCCTAGGACTTCGGTAAATGGCCTAAAACCTTCCCAGGGTTAACCTGTGTTATTATGCAAAATTTCAAAGCAATCGGATGGACGGTTTGGTAACGCATAAAGGACAAACATACAAACGTACAAACAGACGGACATACATTGAATTTTATATATTTATATAGATATATAAACTCAAATTAAATATAAAGTATATTATAGCATACATTAGTTCTATAACTCATATTTAAAAAAAATCAACTTCAAAGAAATTATAACGAATGATAATGAAAACATAACCTCAATCTATAATCTACACTGTGTTTACAGATGATGGGTAAGTAATCTACATATTTTAAAAAAATCCTGCTTTTATTCACTCACTTCCTAAAGTTAATACTTAACCGATTTTGATAATTATGTTTTTATTTAAAAGATAATTTGAAGTTATAAGTCACTGTTAAGCTAAATTGTATTCTATTTACACTTTTATTTTGGTTACATTCTGAGTTTTAAAATCACATCAGTATGCTAAAACTAAATTAATTAATAATGTTAATAATTTGATAAATTTAATAATTTTTCAGATGAGAATGGTAGATTATTGAATCGGTATAACTCTTTCCCTGAAAGAAAGATTTACAGGGTTATTTCTTCAGTGAGTCAATATATGTTCACGTTTTTATGACTTGTAGCGTTGATTTCAGAAATGATTGTTATCATTAGTTATTTTGTACGCATGCCTGTGCTATTCCTGTTTTACTACAGATCTTTCTAGTTTATGTATCTATTATTAAACAATTGAAAAGATAAATTGTATCTAACATGTATTACAACATGTCCGCTGTCCTCTGTAAAGTTTTATGCCCAAAGTACATTTCCTCAATCCTCAGGACAGTTCTTAAGTCCTCTGCCATCTGTAAAGCTCATAATATGTCCTTTGTCCTCTGTAAATTCCTACTTCCTCTGTACAGTTAGTATGTCCTCTGTCCAGTTTCTAAGTCCTATGCCCTCTGTCACTGTCCTCTTTACAGCTCCCATGTCTTCTGCCCTATGTCACTGTATAATTTCTTCTATATCCTCTGCTTTTTTACAGTTCCTATGTCCTCGGCCTACAACGACTTAAAATATACGATTTGTCAGTAAAGAGTTTATTAACCTAAAATGGAGTACAAATATAATTTTGTTTTGTTCATTAATTTATAAAAAAATATATAACTATTTTCTCAATTTAGTAATGTGAGTAAAATAACTATAACGTTAAACACATGGGTGTTTGTTAATCCACATAGAATCAGCTGTTAACACTAAACTCCTATTGAAACATATGACAGCCAATTAGGTCGATCAGCTTTAATTGTTTAAGAAATATAGAATACAGCATGTTAATCATTTTTTAAAGTAGTGTTTCCCTGACATATTGTAAGCTGTCGTTCATAGGATTTATAAAGAGTTTTAAGAAATTACCGCCAGTTTTTTTCAAGTTTCAGACACTTATATGATGGTTTATCTGTAATAACATTGGATAGATATGAATATAGTTGATATTGTGTGTGAGTTTTATTCATACTACTATTTCACTTTCGTCCAAATACTATATTTTGTAGTTGGACCTAATCCTTCAGACTAACCCATACATATAGGTTAGCAATCGACCATATTAGTCGTATTATATTGCTAACCAAGCAAGATTTATAGCTTATTATAAAACTTAATAAAATGTGGAGTTTTTTACTGTGAATGTTACATTTTGTCTAAATAATTTCTATATGAGATAGGATTGTAAGGTTGATCTAGGTTATATTATGAAAACAGTATAACTGGTGGTGGGTATTTACTTGATGGTTGTGTTATATTATTGTACATTGTTAATCTATTATTAATTCTTAGCAACGAAAGAAATAACACAGCAGAGTGCAACCTTTTAGCCTTAATGACACTTAGCTCTATTGCAAAGAATATTAATCTAGTCATAACATGATTATGTTTTTGCTAAATATTTTAACTGGCTCATAGCTATAGATATTATTAGGATTTTTCTTCAAAAAACGGAACATTATAACTCCTTTAGAAAAAGCAGACACATCAAATATGTTTCACCGAAATGTAATGATGATTTGCTTGTACTAATTGAATTGTACAAGTTTAAGTAACTAAGACCACCCGGAAACATGTAAGTTACTTACTCCCCGTGAAACTAATTCGACCCTCTGTTATTGACCTCTAAGAAAATGTATGAAACACAGATACTAGGATTTTCTAAGGATTGACGCAGCTGAGTTTAGTGAATATAATAATAAATCGTGTCAATAGAGTAAAACCACTTAAATGTACAATCGTAGAAACAAATTTAATAAGTGGTTCAAAATAATTACAACCCTTCTTAACAAAGTTTAATTTTTGAAACAGAACTTGATATCTCTGAAGCTAGTTTGAAACTTCCCATTCCAGAGCAAAACTTTAGTCCTATCCAAGGTTTGATCTCTATTCCACATGAATCTGCCAAGTACAGTCGCCAAAGTTTAAATAATTAAATCCAAGAAGTGTGTTGCAGTCTTCAATTACGGTGAGGTTCTGCATTTTAGCAAAAATTATAACCTGTTTTCAGTGAAAGGGTCTGGTTTCAACTTAAACAAGTGTGACACCGTAGATGCCAATGTTAAAGTGTTAATTTACCAACATAAATTCTTCATCTTAGATTATGCTATTCATCATCAGTTGAAAATAAAACAAATAATTTATTATTTTGGTTTTTTTTTATTTGGTTGTTTTTAGTTCCAATATTTAGTTTTTTGTCATGATTCAAGCAGCTGTAGTATAAATGTGACTTCCAAAGATACATTGGTTTAATTTATTGTTTCGTGATAATATGTAACAAAATTCAAACCGTTTCGCTGTTGTGTTAATTAATTAAACAATTTTAAGAATCTATATTATTTATTGCTAAAGATATGGAATAATCTGGTCGATTGAAAAAAAACATATGTTCCACACACTTTCATTTATAAATGCAAATTTGTTAAAAACATTTCAAAATCTTTTATACGCCGAATATTTTGCAAATAAAATTGTCATAAAGGTCCTATATTCCTAATGCCTAAATTAATAATAAATTACACAAATATTGTGACTATACTATTTATGAATTTTGTCTACTATTAAAACATTTCTTTTTATGAAAGATTTTTAAAATTCATAAAATACCAGATTAGAAACCATTCATTTTATCACTTACTTGTATTTTCCAACTTAAATGGGCAACCAAAACTAATTTTATGAGCATACAATGTACAAATATTTAATATCTTAAATCGGCCTATACATTTTTCATATTTAACACAAACATTTGCCAAAATAAGCACTTAAGAAGTGATAGATAGATACAACTTACAACTTAAATATTAGTATGAAAATAACTTCTATTTCTTCATATTAATAATTTGTTGATATTATTTACTCGGCAGCGGATTTTTTTAAATACCCACAATCAAGAGGGAATTTCTGGGGGCTTTCTCATTAAATTAGTGGTACAAAATACCAAATTACTGTATCAAAATTTTAGATTTTGGTAATTTTACGCAAAACGCATTGATAATTTGGTTTAACGTTGTAAAAATGTGTTAATAAAAAGCTATTATTCTCTTTACAATTAACGTCTTACTATACATTTTATTATGTAACTCGTTTTAAAAACAAATTTACACTGTATAAATTTGTGTTTTTTGTGCAAGCAAACTAACCAGAAAATTTTATTTTATTAGTTTAGAACAATATAAGGACACATTTTAAAAGTTATCCAACTCAATAAAGGTAAACTGAAGAACTGTAGTCTTAATGAAAACTAAACAAATAATTGTAAAACTGAAGTTTTGTTTAATTCGTATCGTATAAAAATATATATAAAATGACGGAAGGAAAATTTAGTTTTGTTTATTTACAAACCCTAATTCAACAACTTCCTATCTTTCATTCTACATATTTTCAGTATTTATATAAATATTAGGAGAGACCCGTGCGTGCTCCGCACGCCAACCCCGTTGAAATCTTCTACACACATATGTTATGTTTTCTTTCTAATAAAGATTAATAGCAACATCAAACCTAAAATGGTAAATAATGTTAAATTTCTAAATTAATTAATTCCTTATAGCATATAACATCATTTATATAAAGGTTAAAAGAACCAACAAGGCTCAGTTTTACAATTAAACAAATCATAACCTAAAAGTTAGAAACACAAATAATTGTTTCAAAATTTGAAATCGGCTGTTAATTGAATTATTAGAGCAAACAGTTGATTACTTACTAACACTAATGTATTCAAATTATTATTATTTAGTATGGTGCTCTCAATGCCGTAATTATTTAGTTAGTGTGTTTTGTTTTTATTTCCAACAGATGGTCCTGTTTAAAAAGTAAATTTAAAGCATTGTATTCCAATGCAGCATTGTGTAAAAATGTCAAAGCAATCGGTGAAGAACTTTTGGAGATTAAGATTTTGAACAAACGAACATTAAAATTTGTATTTATATTTATATGTATGTACATACAACAGTCGTATTAAAGTTTGTAGTCTTCCCAATGTCGAAAAGCTTCACTTAGAAGTTGAAGATAGGGGACGAGAGTTAGAAAATGTACATTTGTTTTTAAAATAATAAATTGATAAACTTTGCTATCATAACTGTTATTATCATACAAGCTACTTTATTTTAATTTAACTTAAAAGTATGTCATTATATAATATTGAACTAACTTGTGTTTCAATATATTTAATTTACAACTTTCTTAAATTTCGCATCTAGATTATGTTTGTACAAATTTGGAACAGTGTCAAGTTGGCGCTTAAAACTTGTACTAAACCTATATGAATTACGTACAACCATTATAAATAGTTAAATAAATTCAACAAATATTCCATGTTGTTAACCAGGTAACTTATAGCATAGAATCAAAAGATAAAATATTTCTATGCAAATGTACACCAATAAATGATTTTATTCTCTCTTGCGTTTTGACTTGTTTACATTATAATACTGTTTGAATAATTATAATCCTTAGGCCTATATTTTTTTAAATATTACATTGGCAAATCCTGAAAATTACAGAACACTGTGAAACATTAGTAGTAATAATAATTACAAAATGGCCTAATTAGCAAATTAATGAGTCTAAATAACCGAAAATACTTTATAACTAAAATTACTGAGCATGAGATTTTAATAATAAAATAAAATTATAAAGCGATAATTGGACTAATCCCTTAATATCAGAAATGAATTCATTGTAATCTATTTAACGGTTTCAGAACACATTGATCAGACGAAACTAAAAGCAACACTGGTAACCCGAAAAAAATGTTGATAGAGTCTCCACCTGAACTGCTGTGGGCTCTTCCTCGTGAGCCAAAACCTGGCAACGATTGTAACCTAAATAGACTTTATACATCCACTTAATTTCTTTGGATTGTTTACTCTCGAATACATTAGTACAACATGAGCTAAAGTTGGTGGTTCGGGATACACTAAATACAAAATATTTCCAGACCAATCTGAAAGCTTAGCTTTTAAAACTAGTCAAAGTTGTTGTAAGTTTTACTAAAAATACTTTAAAGTTTATTCGATTAATTTGATACAACAACTAGGTCTATTCAACGTTAAAAATACGTTTACAAAATTTTATAATTCTAAAAGGGCAACCTCTGTATGTACTCTGACTCAAAATGTCATTGAAATATTTGACATTCCGAATCATAATTATCAGGACGTCTCAAATTAATTGCTTTATACCTTTAATAAAAACATTTTCTGCTTAAGACCACACGGGAGAAGCGTAAACTTCCATGGCGATGAATATAAAATATATTATTAAAATAATTTTGTGTTATTAAGCTGGACATCTGAATCAACTGTTTACCTGTAGTTTTATTCAATTAGTTGCTATGGCAATGGAGGTAAATACATTCAAGAAGAATGTGTTGGTTCATCAGTCTAGGCCTAACCTAAAATTATTAAAGGTTATACATTCGAATCAACTGTTTTATCTGTTATTTTATTTTATTAGTTGCTGTGGTAATGCATGTAAATACATTCAAGAAACATGTGTTGGTTCATCAGTCTAGGTCTAACCTAAAATTATTTTGTGTGTTTGATTTTAATTTTATGTATTTCTGATGCATTATTATATCAAAATATTAGCTTTCTGCACTTCTTTATCATTGAAACTTTAACTGTGAAAAATGTCATACTCCTCCGTCCGCGTAATTTTCGTAACAAAGTTTTTGTATTAATATAATATAGATACTCTGCTATATACACATTTGTAATTTATATAAATATATAGTAGAGCGTGGCTGAATAGAGCGTTTCAGAAAATACGTGACGTTAAAATCAGATTCACCGCCAGCAAACATTGTTCGGTTTATTACACTTCAATAATAATATGACATTTCATATTTTACTGCCTATATTGCGAATAATCCAACCAGACAGATCCTTTGAGAATTGCATTTAGGTATCGTTTTCAAACCACGTACGTTTATAGCTCAACTAAATGCAGATAATACGTTACAAGGTTATCTACAGTTGAGAAACGTCTTTGTCTCTGTCATGTAGAGTTACTATGGAGTAGTATAATATATTGCTTGACGTTACATTGGATGATTAGAATCCAACATTGCGATGTAGAATATATACACTGTTGGCTGAATAAAGCATGTATCCTGAATCTGGAATTATTTGCAATAAATATTCTTTAATGATTGAAGTGACCCGTCTCCAGTTCTTGTAATCTTGTTTCTGTACAATAATATAACACAACCATCAAGTAAATACCCACCACCAGTTCTACTGTTTTCATACTATAACCTAGATCAACCTTGCAACCCTGTCTCATGTAGAAATTATTTGGACAAAATGTAACATTCACAGTAAAAAACTCCACATTTTATTAAGTTTTATAATAAGCTACAAATCTTGCTTAGTTAGCAATATAATATAACTAATAAGGTCGATTGCTTTACAGATATGTATGGGTTAGTTTGAAGGATTAGGACCAAGGTTTAATAACTATATTCAATTTAGGCCTGTTTTTGTTTAGGAAAACTCATTATTAGTTGGTCACACTTACAGGTTTTGAACTTTCCTTATAAATTGGCTACCATATAATTTAAAATATGTTTTCTGTTGAAGTTAAAAAATAACAATAATTGTCAAAAGAAACTGTTTGTCAACGTCCTAACATGAAAAATATTTATGCTATCACAACTACAAAATATAGTATATGGACGAAAGTAAAATAGTATGAATAAAACTCTCATAATATCAACTATA
>JAGFPH010000338.1:612609-637926 GCA_018207615.1 Philaenus spumarius | reverse complement strand
TGAGGGAGAAAGTATGTGTCAGTTTCCTGATACCGTTTATTTTTATTTGCTCAGTGTTACAGCTTACATGAAATATGTGTAGGCCTATGTATAATTATTTATATATTTGTTTAAATTCTAACTTTTAACATCCTCTCAAGAATGATTACATCACTGTTTCATCAGAAATATTGTATCAAATCGAGAACTAAGAAAATGTTCCAGTGAAGTCACACAATGGAGAAATAATATTACAAACAAATTCTACAAAATATGTTACTGGGATACACCCAAACATTGTGCGTTTGAATGAATATAAATAGTGCATTTTACAAAAAAATTTCGAATTTTAAGTGTATACCAATTAAGTAGTTAGTGAAATCAACCCAAAGTTATAATAGTTAAATAAAACAATTTTGTTAGGAAAAATTAAGTGTCATTTACTGGAACAGCAAAACCAATTTTAGTTTGTATATTACTAAAATTAACCGGTTTAATTAAGGTAAATGTACAAATAATTTATAGTACAGTACTATATAACTTTATACAATGAACTAAATGAAGTTACTTTTTTTGTTCAACAAAGTGATAAAACATGTTGATAGATGAGATTAATGCCAATGAGATGTTAATACCCCAAACTGTTGTATCTATCATTGGAGATGGGGCCTGCCTTTTTCGAGCTCTTTCTTTTCTCTTATTTAATACCCAAGAAAGGTGTCAGGAGCTACGAGAAACAATTGTTACGTATGTGGCTGAAAATTGGAATAACTTTGCTGAGATGTCTTATAACTCCAATGGCGATAATTTTTCAACTTCTGTGGAGTATGTACGTGAAATGAATCTACATTCAGTATATGCTGGTTATTGCGAATTGGTTGCCGCTGGTGAGATATTTCCATTTTTGTTTGAAGTTTATTATAATAATAATCTTTATGCAAAATTTGGTACAGACACATTCCCCGTAAAAAGATTGCGCCTAAGTGGCAATATTAATAGTGGTCATTTTGACGTGTATTTGCCTATTTCCGAAGACAATGTTTCACAAAATTCTACATTAACTATTTATGTCAAAAATAAAAAGCGTCGTGCTAGGTACACAAACAGAACACGAAAAAATCAAAATATTCAAGCTGTGAAAAAGTATAAACAAACCAACCCGAAAGGTAATCAAATAGCTGTGGAAAAGTATCAAGATGATCACCCAGATTTAAATAGATGTACATCAGCTGCATATCAGATGCGTCACCCAAAAATGCATAGAGTAGCAGCAATTAAATATCAAAATAATCACCCAGAGGTGCACAGAGCAGCAGCCGTTGCCTATCAAAACAATCGCCCAGAAGTCCACAGAGCTGCAGCAGCTAAGTATCAAAGCAATCATGTTGAAGTTCATAGAGCATCCCAAAATCTATATGATCGAAATAATCCAGGATTTCGGGCAGAAATTCGTTTGCGCATATGGAAAAATAAAAAACTTTCTGGTCTGGCCTATGATTCTAATATAGTTTATAAAAATGACATTGGTATCATGAGTGAAAAATGTCGGTTTTGCCATGCTCTTAAATGAAAATGCGAGACACTTGGTATGTGCTGTAGTTCTGGTAAAGTACAGCTCACCCCTTTGCAACCTCCACCAGAACCACTATATAATTTACTTATTGGTGAACACCCTGAGCAAAGTTACTTCATTGATCGCATTAGACGGTACAACGGTTGCTTTCAGATGACATCTTTTGGTGCTAAACAGATTGTTGAAGATGGTTTTATGCCAACTTTTAAAGTGCAAGGCCAAGTTTACCATTTATATGGAAGCTTGCTCCCACATTCAGAAGAAGAGGCTAAATTTTTGCAAATCTATTTTGTTGGTGAAGATGAAAAAGAAGCTCGACTTAGGTGCTCGAACTATCCAGATGTCAAACTATTTTTAGTTAAACAGCTGCAAGATATGCTTCATAGTGAAAATAAGTACATTAGAGATTTAAAAACTACTATAGATAAGGTACCGGAGAATTGCGAACATTTTCAAATAGTGATTCACGCAGACAGAAAGCCTGCCAACGCTCATAGAGGTTGTTACAATGCTCCCACATCTAATGAGGTAGCTTTGGTAATAGTTGGACAGCAGTTCGAAAAGCGGGATATATATTGTCATTCAAAGCCACGATAATAAACTACAACGTATCAGTGAACTTCATAGATTTTATGATGCACTACAATATCCGCTTATGTTTTGCCACGGAGAAGATGTCTATTCAATAGACATTTCACAATGTGATCCTACAACAAAACTTCCTTTGAACAAAAATGTATCTGCTGCCTGTTTTTATGCCTACAGAATTATGGAGAGGGAAGGAGAAAATAACTATTTGCTTCGTTATGGTGCTTTATTTAGTCAGTATTTAGTTGACATGTACGCCAAAATAGAGACGGAAAAATTGAATTATATCAGATATCATCAAAAAAGGCTTAGGGCAGATAACTATATTCATTTAAAAGACGCCATAGGAAGACAAGACGTTCAAGCAGATCAACTTGGAAAATTAGTAGTATTGCCATCATCTTTTACTGGAGGACCTCGGTATATGCATGAACGGGGTCAGGATGGAATGACTTACGTCCGACATTATGGAAGTTCAGATTTATTTATAACATTCACTTGCAATCCAAAGTGAAAGGAGATTCAAGAATCATTGCTACCTGGGCAAAAACATTATCATCGTCCTGATATTATTGCAAGAGTTTTCAATCGTAAAGTAAAAGAGTTAACAGATCTTTTGTTTAAAGGCCAACTGTTTGGAAAAGTTCGATGTCACATGTATTCTGTTGAATGGCAAAAGCGAGGCTTGCCGCATGTTCACATATTGCTATGGTTGGAAGATAGAATTTCATCCAATATGATAGATAAATTCGTATGTGCTGAAATTCCAAACCCCGATGAAGATCTACTACTTTATGAGATAGTCAAGGCCAATATGATACATGGACCATGTGGCATTTTGAATAAAAGCTCTCCTTGCATGAAAGATGGGCGTTGCACTAAGTATTATCCGGCTATGCTTCTTCAAGAAACTCGAAGAGGTGAAGATGGATATCCAAAATATAAAAGACGATCACCAGATGATGGAGGTTTTAAGGTGAACATAAAATCAGTAGATTTGGACAACCGATGGGTAGTACCTTATAACCCTGTTTTGTTACGTACTTTTAACGCCCATATTAATATAGAAATAACCAGCTCTGTAAAGTCTATAAAGTACGTTTGCAAATATATTACTAAAGGCAACGATCAAGCAGCATTTGCTATGGAGAAAAAAAACGAGATAGGTGAAATAAAAATGTATGAAAGTGGTCGATATATAAGTAGTTCCGAAGCAGTTTGGAGAATTTTAGGATTTTCAATTCATGACAGGTATCTAGCTGTCACTCACCTTGATGTTCATCTAGAAAATGGACAACGTATTTACTTTACTGTGGATAATATAAATGAAAAACTTATTCATAAACCAACAACAACTCTTTTGGCATTTTTCGAATTATGCCAAAATCACGAATTTGCTAAAACTCTACATTACTTACAAGTGCCTTCGTACTACGTATGGCAAAATAAAAAATTTGTTCGGCGTAAACGAGGAGAAGCTGTAGAAGGTTGGCCAGGAGTAAGAAAGGATCATGCTTTAAGTAGAGTATACACTATTCATCCCAATAACGTAGAGTGTTATCATCTCCGTCTTCTTCTTCATCACATTAGAGGCCCAACATCCTTTTCTTATTTAAAAACAGTAAATCATATTGAGTATCCTACTTTCCAAGCAACATGCAAGGCGCTCGGGTTATTAGAAGATGACCAGCAATGCGAGTTTACTTTAAAAGAAGCTGCAATAACACGCTCACCTTTTAAAATGCGGGAACTGTTTAGTGTAATGCTGGTATTTTGCCATCTCTCCGATGCATTGAGTCTGTGGAATAAATTTAAGGGTGATCTTTCAGAAGATATTATGAACCAATTGAACGGACAACATTTACAAAATAATCCATCAGTAGAGTTAGTATACAATAGGTGTTTAGAGTTACTTGAAGATTCTGTTTTAGCTTTAGGTGGACTAAACATGAAAGAATACGGTTTACCTAATCCAAAAAGATCTGGTGAAATTTTAGGAAACAAAGATTATGTGAGAGAAACTAATTATGATATTGTTGCTTTGAATGAAACTGTATTGAAAAACGAAGCCTCATTAACAGATGAACAACGAATCGTTTATGATCGAGTTTTAGACAGCGTTGAATCCAACTTAGGGAAAGTTTTCTTTTTAGATGCTCCTGGTGGAACTGGTAAAACTTTCCTCATTAACTTGCTTTTGGCTAAAGTGAGAAGCAGCCATAACATCGCTTTGGCAACAGCATCATCTGGTATTGCTGCTACATTATTGGATGGAGGAAAAACCGCACATTCAGCCTTTAAGCTGCCATTGAATCTAAATTATACAACAACTCCTTCATGCAATATCAATAAACAATCAAATCTAGCAAAAATTTTACAGGATTGCAAACTGATTGTCTGGGATGAGAGCTCAATGTCACATAAAAAAGGCTTCGAAGCTTTGAGCAGATGTCTGCAAGACATTAGAAACTCAAAGAATACTTTGATGGGTGGAGTAACAGTTCTTTTAGCAGGAGACTTTCGTCAGACTTTACCAGTTGTACCGAGAGGAACTCGAGCCAATGAAGTCGAAGCTTGCATCAAGAGTTCATATCTATGGCCTCAAATAACGAAACTTTCGCTCACAAAAAATTTAAGAGTTTACTTAAGAGGAAATGTTACTGCTGTGCAGTTTTCTGAACTCCTGTTACAAATTGGAAACGGCGATTATCCAGGGTCAGAAGGAAAGATTACTTTGCCTACAGGATTAGGCACAGTAGTAAGTACTTAGGAAGACCTGATATCGAGAATATATCCCGACATTAAAAATCTCAAAGATAAATCGATTGACTGGCTATGCGAAAAAGCCATTTTGACATTAAAAAATGACACAACTTCTGAAATTAATAATATTTTATTAAATTCATTACAATTCGAAAAAATGCAATATATGTCTGTTGATTCAGCTTTAAAAGTTGATGATGCAGTACAATTTCCAACAGAGTTCCTGAATTCTTTGAACCCGCCTGGATTTCCACCACATGTTTTAACGCTTAAAGTTAGTGCACCTATTATGCTTTTGAGAAACCTTTGCCCTCCAAAACTGTGCAACGGTACACGTCTGCGTGTGACTGCCCTCCAGAAAAATCTTATTGAAGCAACAGTTATTACTGGAAGTGCCAAAGGTGAATCAGTTTTCATTCCACGCATACCTATGATACCATCGGACTATCCCTTTGACTTCAAAAGAATTCAATTTCCTGTTAAAGTGTGCTTCGCAATGACAATTAATAAGTCACAAGGACAATCATTAAAAAGAGCTGGAATTGATTTAAGAGAAGATTGTTTTTCACACGGACAATTATATGTTGGATGTTCCAGAACAAGTAGTCCATCAAGTTTAGTAATTCTGTCACCAGGAGGAAAAACATCTAACATAGTGTTATAAAGAAGTTTTGAAATAATTAAATTTAAACTTTAATATTGATTTATTTGTCTATTTTTAGGAAAATTTACATTTTTCATAAGTGTATATATTTTTTATAATTCTCATTTACATATTATTTTTAGTTTTATGTACATTTTTAAACTCAATTTTAAAAATATGTAAATGTTTTGTAGATGAGAATTCCCGTTGCAGCTTTACTTGCTATAGTTTGAATGTAAGAAATATATGATTAACACTTTTTAATAAATACTGTACTTTACTGAGTAAAAATTTATTTATAATCTTAAATAACTTCGACTTTTTTAAACTTGAAATTTTGACTTTTTTTAAACTCAAAAGAATTTTAAATTTAAAATTAATTATATCTAAATTAATGTTAGAAATTAAAATTATATATAAACAATATGCACTGGGTATAAGTAGCATTTCCTAATTTCAATAATACTATTAAGATTGCGGGCAAAGCCGCGACGGGTAATGCTAGTATAAACATAATAATCAATAATTAATTTCGTCATTATAATATTAATTAATAACTTCTAAATCATCTGATCCATCAATATGAAATAAAAAGCAATTAAATAACATACTATGTAAATAAAAATGTTTAACAAATAGGGATACAATTTTATAATTCTTATTATTGTACACATTTACCGAGTTAAAATTCCCCGTCTTCATGGCTAGGTAGGCCTAAATAAATACATAGGCCTGAATGTTGCTTATAAATAGTTTTTTTAAATGTATTTCTGATGTGTGTCTAATTAATCAGCCTGTGATTTTTCATGGGGGTTTACTAGTAATAATATAATTTTCTCTATGTTTATTAATGTATTATATAATTTTTTTTACATAATTTATTAATTCTAATTAAGGGGAAATAATAATATGATTTTATCTATGTTTTTTATCTTTTATTATGAAACTTTCAGGAAAATTAAAATATTGATGGCTTTTAAATTTAAATAATTTATTATTTTTAATTAAGAGGAATTAATAGCATAAAGTTCTCTACGTTTTATATAATTTATTATTTAAATTTTAGAAAAATGCCAATAACAGCTTTTACATTTTATATTAAATTTATTATTGCTAATGAAGAAGATATAATAACATAATTTTCTCTGAGGGTTATATAATTTATTATTTAAATTTCAGGGAAATTGCAATAATGGATTTTACATTTTATTATTACTAATGAATGGGAAATTAAAATGTAACTTTATTTTAGTTTTCTATAATTAATTGATTATTTAAGTTTCAGGAATATATAAAAAATGAATTTTACTTTATACAATTTATTGGTCTTATTTGAAGAAAATGCTAATATACTCTATTAAATATAATATAATTTATTGTTTCCAATTAAGGGTAAGAAGTTTTTTTGTTTTATATACTTAATTTATTTTTTGGTAAAAATTTTTGAAAACATGTTAGTAGCGTCTTTTAATTGTAATATAATTAAATTTTAATAATTTATGGGAACAATAATAATGTTTTACATAATTTATTTACTTATTTAGGAATCATGATAATTAACATAGAAGTGTAAAGACATATCGGACGTAACGCAAATAAAGTGTTTAAAGATAACCACGAATTTCTTGCTAAAGAGATGGACACCTTTCTACTATTTCTGTTCGAGGTTATTCCTTTCAACAAGGGCACGACGATGGTTCGTACCCATCTTCAACAGAAAGTCGACGTCTGGCTACTTTAAGTTATTTCACGCTAAGGGGAACATCGAAAGTGTACAAAAATACAATCATCAGCATTCAAGAGAACGACTACTAACTAAGAAGACGCTAATAGATTATAGATGAGGGGCTAAGAAAGTTATACTTTAGATAATTAAAACAATTTAAAATATGCCAACTCTTTCATACCGCCTAGCCATTAAGTTTGCAATAATACAAGTATGATTATAACACTTTAGGTCTAAATCATAAGGCTTTCAAAAATATATAGGCCTACATACATCTCGAAATCAAAGTAGGTCTAGTTTACATTTATTTGTTAACAATGTTTTCAAACTAATTTCTGAAAAACTAGTTCAAATTTTAGAAAATCACGTGAGGACACAAAGGACAAAAATTTTTAATAATATTTAAGTTTGAGTAATTGTCAATCTAAACAAGAAAAGTGATATAAAAAACTAAGGCAGACTAAAAAGCAATATAACCACTTCGGTTAGCCTACATTTCCAAGAGTTTGTACTGTTGTGTTTCTAAAGAAGAGCTTTCCGCTGCCGAATCTAATGCATTCAGACATGTATTATGCACTTTGGCATACACGTGACAAAAGTGCTATGTATAGTTTTTATGGCATCAGAGACAATCCTCAAAAGGAGGAAGTCAGATCGCTTCCCGTTTGTTTTGCGGTAAGAAATAAAGCATATTTAACAAACAAAATAATATATATTTAACAGACTAAAAATAGAATAACTTCTACAATAGGTATCCTTATAATTATACCATGTTGACATTTTATTATTTCATACCACTGAGAATAAGATTCTCAGCAGGGAAACAAATTTAGGGATTACAAGAACATTTAGAGAAAAATGACGGTTAAATCTCACGCTATACAAGGACGGGTAGTTTTTTAAACTCAGTGTTTTTAAAGGTATTATAAATTAAAAGGTTGGGTCTTTCTACACTCTTCTTGTTTGAGAATTACAAAAACTTTGCCGGGATTAGCCTAATACAAAGAATGAAGTCTTTTATTGACGTTGAGTCATTGTTAGAATGAAGTGTTTTTAGGCCTAATGTCAATGAAACACTACATCATCGACAGAGTTTTTAACATTTAATTGGTAATAATACACTACTTTAAAAAAAATGTTTCCTTAAATAGTTGAAAGTATTTTCTTTAACTTAAGATATGGTTATATAACACAAAACAAAAACTGTTTTTTTATTTGAATCATAATAGAAAAGTTTTCATTTAATGGTTTTAAATGGATCTGATAGAAGCAAAAAGTAAAGAAGCAAAAATGTAAATGGATGTTTTATTGAATTAATTTGTATGAAATTAATTAATTATATTGCACTCGTATTTTGCATTATTGCTATTGTGTATAATATAATCTTTTAAAATTATAGGAATCCTGTAAATGTTGACTACCTAATATTAATGGATATTATTTATTCTATTTTCCAAAGCCAAAACGTAGTTTTTCTTAAAAAAGTATTACATTAAAAAAACGTTACAACTACATTTTGTTAGCAACTATTATTATGTCGATACAAAATAGCGAATTGATTTAAAACATATTTTAATTATCTATGTAAAGATTATCTATGTAAGTTTGGATGTTTCTTAAAATACATTTCATAACATAATGTATTATTTACATGGAGCATTTTGTAAGCTACCATACATTTAAAAACCGTTCTGATGCCCTATAGCAATGAATACAGAATACCATAAGAAGCACAGGCTCCATGTTAAAATTCCACGCAAAAAAATAGTTAAGCGGCCCACCACCGGGCTGCGCTGAAGTCACCAAATCTACAGAAACCTGCAACTATTACTTCAAGAAACATCCACTAGAGAGTAGCGCAGTCGTATGAGCAGCCCCCATCCCCGTCTGCCTCCAATTTGACTTCGGTCGTCTTATAACTTTAACTTTTTACATCCCTTTATAAAACTGTCTTGACAATTATTGTGCAATAGCATAACCAACAAAACATATTAGCCAATACTTATTGATATTTGGTAATAGACTAATAGATAAAAAAGACGCCAAAAACTTTAATTAAAAACATACGCTTCTTATGATTTAAAGGGAAAATTATCAAACGATGTAATTGTCTTTTCTTAAACTGGTCTTAACCTCTAAAAAAAATTAGTCTCGGTGATCTTACCTCTTCCTTATCTTTCACAGCAAATCTAAAGAAATGTAAATCCGGATTTCTTACACTACTATTAGGATACTGCAAATAATGTCACTTAATTCCGCTGGACATAATCACTTAAAAACAAAATACTAATAATAACTTAATTTAATTGAATTACTTATTCTAAACTATATTAACAGGGAAACACATAGCTGGTGTCAAACGAAGAGTAACTAGGAAACAGTTTAAGAAAGGGTCCGTTGTTGACAGGGGTAGTGAGTGAAAGTTGCAAATGTTTGTTTTGCGTGGAGGAAGTGAGAGAGAAATATTTTGTTGTACAGTCCGGATCAAAAGGGTCTGGTACAGTCAAGCTTTGCTGCTAGCGCTCCTGTTGGTGAGTCGCCCAACTATTGTCTTCGAGTCGCTGAAAAGCGTAGACTTTTTCCCAATACCCCTGTGCTTCTTATAGTATTCTGTATGCATTGCCTATAGTAATGATATATATAGTAAACCTGTAATAAAAGTATATTGTATGTTTCAAGATATGTCGTTAAGAATTTTATGTAGTGTTATTGTTATATATATGTACAATTATTTTGTAATAAAACTTAAGAAAACTAAAAGTCATAATAAATAAGAAGACGCAGTTACTAACTCAAGAAAGTTACTTAAACTAATATTGATGGAAATAATTAGACCATTTTGGGAAGCCGATTTTGTTATAATAAAGGACATCAAACAAAAGTCAACAAATTGAATTCAAATTTGTAAAAAACCATCCAAGATGTATATACAATTATCATCTGTAACATCTGTGTAGTCGTACTGGAAAATAAATATTATTTTAATAAACTAGGTGTTTGTTTATCTAGTATATTTGTTGAAATAAGTGATTTAAAATTTAATCATGAGTTGTAATTTATATATTTGAACAAATAGGCTAACATGAAAGACAGCAAATTATTATAAAAGAAATTAAAATCAGATTATACATTTAACATTATAATATGTAAATGTTCATGTTGTAAAATATTTAACTGGCTGTTTTTAATTTTAATATAGCCTAACAGTTAATGATATCTTATTAATCATTACTGCGTCTGTTTATTTCAGATCTAAATCATTACAACATAATAAACCACTCATTAGCTAGTGGTTAGAAGGTACTAAACATTATACTTAAACTCCTCTTAAAATAGTTTTAATTCGAACAATGCAATTCTTCCAACATAATCCAATACAATCAATTTGCTATTTTCTGTTTTCTCTTATTATACATAGTACCTGGGCGACCGAGCATTAGTCGGTATTATTTTTGAATTGTTTGTTTTAGGAAAATGAATGTAAATACAAATCGCATACTGAATAAATATGAATATTTTTAGCACTTACGTAGGGCCTACATATATGAACTGTTTATACTATAGTCTAATACGAAATAAAAATACTTCAACAGATGTCTTTCTCCACAAAAACCTATCTTAAAGGTTAGAAATTTAAAAAAATGTTTTAAGCTTGAAATCAGCTGATAATGGATATATAGGAAACAGCTGATTACTGTTATTATTATAGTCAATAAACATATGTAAAGATTTTAAACTCCATTAGCCCAATGTTAAACATTTTCAATTTCAAATGAGAAGTTTAGAAAAATACGAGTTTTCCTGAGATAGTGGTTTTCACCAATATATTTTTTAGACCCAAAAGCCTCTAATCCTAAACTTTCAGCAAAATCCTTCCGCTGGATCTCGAGATTGCTCGTACAAACAAACAGACATTGCTCGTATTAGCCTAACAACAGACTAGACACCGGTGTACGGGACACTGCCAGCTGCTCGCGGGGAGAGACACCGTAGAGCCACAGAATCTGGTAGCGCGCTACTCAGTGTCTCATCTGTTGACACACATTTAATTGATAGTACATTTAGTGTCCCGTACACTGCCCGTACACTAGTGTACCGTACACCGGTGTCTCGTCTGTTGTTAGCCATAGAGTATAGGATAGGATTTCAATGAGTGTAGGAGTATAATCAGGTGAGCATTCACTTTTTGCTTAAATGCAACTACAAAATATTCTGGAAATCAACATCTGGTTAGTTTATGAAACAAAATCGAACTAAAATATCTACACAGATTTGTCAACTTTTTTACAATACAGTCGGTCGTTACAGCAGTTATTTATTTGTTTGGCTTCTCGTTGATAGAACAACACACGTTAGACTTATGAAGCATAGAGTAACAATCAGAAAACTGTGTAAATTTGTATTAATTACCGTAATACCGAAGGTATACATTTGTGCCGTTATTTAAATAGCGCGCTACTATTTCAATCAGAAATGCACCATCGTTAAACCAAACTGTTTAACTGCCCAATACACCGAACGCCCGCGGCACCTAGCGGATAGAGAACGTAACTCAGAAACAGCTGATTACCAAGCCTGCATGAAGCAGCGTCACGCGCATGCGTAGATAAAGACCAGTTATGTAATCGTCTTCTAGTCGATCTCCCTTTGTTAATTAACTTTGAACTTCGAGACCTTTGTTCAGCCACAGACATAAAGAACTTGAAAACCTCATGGCGACGTGAACCTTTGCAAAATGCGAAGTTATACAAGAATTAGTTAAATTTTAAATCTAAAATAGTCTTTAGAAGGTGCGATAAATAAATGAAAAAGACCAGTTACGTCACGAAGGTCATTCGCGAACGCCGAGTTTCGTTTCGTTAGGTTAAACATGTGAATACGCTACACACTTTGACATCAATTATTGCCAGGTAACCATTTCTTAATTATTTTTACCATCTGAGTTGCTATATTAATTTGTAATGTTGTAAATTTTAACTATAATTTTATATCTGCAGTTACAGAATAACTTTGTTAATCCATAAGTAAATTTAACCTATACAGCCATTTCTTTAACCAAAGATACAGCCTATAAGCCTTCAGCAAATTTCAGTTTAAAATATAGTAGCCTTTTGTGCAATGTAAAGAAGAAACTTATCCTTCTGTTCAGATTTTACTGTTATTAATTTTATAAAACAATATGTTACCATACAGTTTCTTGCACGAACAAACATTCAGTTTCTTGCACAATATTACAATTCTGTTTTGCACATGCTTTTTTTTGCACTTAACCTTTTGGTTCTGAAACTAAAATTATGTTGTATTTTGTTTCATAGTTTACAACTGGTTCAACAATGACTCGCAAAATTGAATAAACTTAACCTTTTTGAAAATTTGTGCCTTCAGAAGAACTATGAGTGTAAAAATCCAAATTTGTGAAACTTCAGTGAATATTAATGGATAGTTATATATAATTTAAAATACTAAATACATGTTTGAAAATTAGATTTGATAAAGGCTGTATGTAAAATTTCGTTTAATTAAATAACTTGGAACGGACCGCTAGCAAATTTTTCGAACCACAACCTCAAAAGGATTTCATTCCAAATTTAAAAATCTAAAAGTTTTTTTTATTTATTATATGAGAGACGTCTCATTAAATTATTAAACACCATTATTTTTATTATTCAATTTCACTTAGTATTAAGGTTGGCCAACAAAACAAGAGTTATTAATAAATCCATGGTACTGTATGTTTAATTTTGTAATGTTATGAAAAGGTAATAAATTGTAATAAATGTTGTATTATAAATGGGGAGGGTTTTTCTAATTTTACTTTAGGGGAGGGATATTTTAAATATAATCAAAATCAATATTGTAAATGTAAACTTTTCTTAAATTTTCTTTTAATTATAACTAAGGGCATATAAATGTTTATCTTTTACTTAAGGGCATATATTTTTTTTGAATATCAGATTACAGTTAAAGTAATAAACAAACTGTTTGTTATACGAATTGTATTTATTGTATTTCCTGTAAATAGCTAACTCAGGTGCTCAATATCAACTTTAAATAAGGTAAGGTTACAGATCTCTTGCTGTAGGCTACTTGGTAAATCTTCATTTCTTGTAGGATTGTATGTACCATCTTCGTCTCAGCCCAGCACGCATTCCAAATTGTTATCATAAATTCTTTAAAGGTGGTACACATTTCTAATTTAATTTTAAAATGTATTTAATGTAACTTAAAAATTACTAAACAGTAAATTTATGACTTGCGAATACAATTCTAATATAATAATTATATTAAATATAATACAACCAGTTTGTATGACTTGTTTTATCTTGTCTCTCTTGCATGAATATAAATAAATTAACTGGCAAGATAAGTTGATTCTATAGAACGCGCTAAAAAGATATATGTCCCGTTTCAAGATATGTGCTGAATATACATTACATCAAAGAGTGTTACAATGAATCGAAGTGAAAATTGAATTTTTACGAAGTGTTGAGATGAATACAAAACACGTCACATTTTAACATTAAATAAAATGCGAGAAGTTTGAAGAAGTTACAGAGACGGTTTACATATGTCACGCTTTAATTGAAATCGTAACACGTGTTAAAACAAGCTGTCTTATTCGACCTAATTCGTGTGATAAATTCAAATAACAAGCAAAACATGAACATATTAATTTGTAAAATTGAGGAGAAAAGTTTAGGTACCTTTTTGTTTAATGGATATAAAAAAGTGTGTTCATTGGGTCCATTTTCTATAAATTGTGTTCAAATTTTAAAATCTGTAACATTTGTTTCTTTAGTTATACAAATTGCCCTAAACAACCAACAAATATTTTTTTTACATACAACTATTGTAGTAATTGTTATATACTATACGTATTTTTTATTTTATTTTCAAGAATATGATTACTAATCTAAATTATTTATTTTATTTCTAAAAAACCCTTTAATTTGTTTACAACACAAAATGCAAAACATAAAAGAAAATCTTCCGCCGTTTTGAAATATTTGGAGATATAATATCGCTCTAAAGTTTGATGCATAAAATGATCACCTTTGAGTTGATACCCTACTTTTCCTATTTTGCGATTTTAAATTGTTTAGTTGTGGGATTTTTTCATTTCATCAAAAAAACTATCTGTTTAGAATCTTGTAAAAAAGAGCTCAAATAACACACTGACTTAAAGGAGGAAACATTGGGCTATACATGTTTAGTAAAACAGTTAAGTAATCTATATAAATCAAAATGTAAATGTGCGTTTGTTCAAAATCGACAATCTCCGAAAGTTCTTCGCCGATTGTTTTGAAATTTTGATACAAACTTTCACTTGAATACAAGCGTGTTTTTATATACCTTTTGAAAAACTTCAGCATCTATTGAACATAAAAACAACAAAAAATATACTCAATATTTAACAAAAATGTAAGCGCCATTAGGCCTACATATGTTTATTGACTATAATAATAACAGTAGTCAGCTGTTTCCTTTAATCCATTATCAGCTGATTTCAAACTTAATAGGTTTTTGTGAACAAAGGCACCTCTGTTGAAGTAAAAACAATACACAATATCTATAGTACTAATATTATAAAGAGATACAATTTGTTTGTTTGAATGTAGGGAGTAATCTCTGGAACTACTGAACCAATTGAAATTTGTTTAAATAAAAAGCTACGCTATCCCTGAGTAACATAGGATAGAATTCATATTAATAAAAACATTTTTTATTTCAATATTAGTAAATTTAGCCAGAACAAATAAATTCACATGTTCAAGTTGAGTGTTAAACCCATAGCGTCTATCAGCTGTAAAACCAATAAATAAGCAACATTATGAAAAACTAAGAAGCGACAATTGAAAAATGAAACTTATATCATTCAAAACGTAATGCGCAAAAATGTGCACAAAAACATAAATTATGTGTAGGTATATATGTTGCTGTTATAACATTTTGTATTATATCTAAGTAAGTTCAAACATATTTCAAAGTTAAAGAGTCCTGGTTAACAAACAAAAACAGTGAAATGTAAGATTCAGTATATGCCTACCTACCTATATAGCCTAGCCTAGAGCAGTCAAAATAAATATCTTAATAAAGTAACTTCGGGATTTTGATAAGTAAATTAAATCACAGTAAATACACAAATGATAACAAGTTTAAGCTAAATTAAATTAAACTTACCGTATAATATAAATAAATCAAATTTTATTCATCAATTTAGCCCATAAAAAACAGAGGCAAGTAAGAACAAAATCATTGCCTTTAACCGATGTAGATTAAGTTAGTTTTAGTGTAATAAGATTGTAAATTAAGTAGAAGCATTGTGTATAATTTAAATTATAAATGATTACTTGTAAAATTCTAAAAGAACGTTAGTGTGTTTCGATAACCTAAAATATAATTACGTACGTAATACATTCAATTTACGGCAGAGATGAGTGCGGTGCCGTTGTTTAAACTGTGATCGCAATAGAAAGAGCAGATTTCAAAACAGCTGAGTTGTGACTACAAATACGATACTATTATATAAAAATATAAAATGGATATTTTGGACTTTATTAACAATTCAAAGTGAAATAAACATTTAATATAATTAAAAGTGATACCAAGGACATAAAATATAACGGTAATTGTAAAGTTCGTTATATTTAATAAAACATGATTACATACATACTAAACAAATGAACACTGCTAACGGAAGTTATGGAGTTAAACTATAAATGGCCGTAACGATTATTTGAGCGGAAATTGTTTAAATATTATAGGTTTTTTTTACAGTCCCTTCTGAATAGCCATATAGTGCAGTTGTATTTTGATGTGCAGTAATTAAACCAAAATTAATAAGAAGAACTGAACTGATTTAAAGAGTTTTGAACATTCAATAGAAAGAAACTAAAGTTAAACACCAGAGCTATAACAAATAAACCTGTTTATAGCAGTATATAGTAGAATCTGCAGCCTAGGTAATATTCAACCAATTTTCACAAACCCAAAGTACCAGAAATTTGATCATCTAAATTAATAGACTTTGAGAACATTTAAATTATCTTCGATTTGGCCATATGTTTATAGTGAACGTTCTGAACAATAGTAAATTTAGTCTATAAATTCTTTTGTAGTAGTTTCAAGCATAGCATTAGGTGATTGCATATTTAACTAGCCATATCTCTTTAACCCGAGATAGAGAGAATATAAATCAAAATTTTGTATAGTCATTAGTTATATTAAGCCTATACAGCAAATAGGACACTATTGTTTCAGTGCTCTGATAAAGTTGAAAAATATATTGTGTAAGGAAGAAGTATTTTAAACTTAATAAAATACAAATTTTGTTAACCATACAGAGTGAGTTATTGTAGAAGTTTGAAATAGATATTAGCAAGAAAGTATATGATAGAAGGCTTTCTATTCTTTTAATAAATTCATTAATTAAAATCAATTTAATATTACAATTTTGGCTTCCACAACGTGGGGCTATTTGCTGAGAAAACATATTTAATAAATATAATAATAAACCTCATGGTAAAAATGTAGTTTACCTTGTCAAACGATTTCTAAGGGAATTTGATATAACATGAAAGAACACATCTAACTGATTGTAGAAACAACAAACATTTTCCCGGGAAATAATATTTGTTGGAGTTATGAAAGAAATAAAACTTGAAATTGTATAGGTTAAGTTTCGACTTTTCCGCGATATTTTACGTAATTATAACAAAATAAATCACTTCACATACACCAAACATGTAAGAATTAAATAAACTAAACAATATGAACCCCAAAAGTATCCACGAAGCAAGAAAATGTGAAAATAATGTAACAAACATAATTACGTAAACAAATGCATCAAACAATAGAAAGTACCGTTTAACTGCGTATTTAAAATGGAAATTAATCAACGTTGCCAAATCGAACAATAGGTTATTGTACTAATTAAGGTGTGTATAAATCAAGGTAACTAGATAGTAAAGGTTGCCTCATTTGAGAAATAATATTTCGTAGTATTATCACTTTATATAATTAGAATAAAAATAAAAAAAACTAGAGGACTTACCTAAACTGTTTAGTTACAGTATTTTGCCGATAACAGTATGATTATAATATTTTGTATAATTATAATATTTCGTCGTATTATCACTTTAAATAGGCTAATTAGAATTAAAAAAAAACTAGAGGACTTACCTAAACTGTTTAGTCACAGTATTTTTCCGATAACAGTATGATTATAATATTTGTATAATTATAATATTTCGTCGTATTATCACTTTATATAGGCTAATTAGAATTTAAAAAAAACTAGAGGACTTACCTAAACTGTTTAGTCACAGTATTTTGCCGATAACAGTATGATTATAATATTTATATAATTATAATATTTCGTCGTATTATCACACTATTTATATTTAGAATGAGTTGCCTAAACTGTTCGTTTCTACACAAAAAAGAACAAGAACAATCCGGCAACGCTGTCAGGACGGTAAGAAAAACATGTCGGCACTTTACAATGTAAATTTCCATAACGAACTTTTGATTTGAAAGTTTTTAATGTTGTAAATGTTGAATATGGTTAAATATTGGTTTCCCGGTATCAGTGAAGTGTATAAATACTATATTTATTAAGAAAAAAGTTCAGGTTTGTGTGTTTATAGTAGTTTCGTTTGACAAGGTAAAGTAAATAAATACCAACCTCATTACTATTACATTATACCGTTAATTATTCAGGTAAAATAAATTAAACCTAATTTTAGGTTAGGCCTAGACTGATGAATCCACACGTCATATATTTCTTAAATGTATTTACATTAATTACCATAGCAACCAATTCAATAAATAACAAATAAAACAGTTTATTCGGATGTCCAGCTTAGTGCAAAATAATATTTTTAGTTAGGCCTATACTGAACCAACACATGTTTCAACACACACAAACCAATAAAAACTTGCGTTATATAATTTAAAAATAAGAAAAACTATGTTACATCTTAAATAAATAAGACATTTTATAATTTAATAGTTGGCCTATTTATTGATAATCTATGGTAATTGATAGTGAGTAGCCAATATTAACAGCTGATTTCAAAATATGAAACAATTATTTGTATTTCTAACATTTTGGTTAGGTTTTTGATTATGTGTAGACCTGAGCCTTTCTGGTTCTTTTAAACTTTATTATAACTGCTGTTATAAAATATACGAAATAATTTGATTTGAACATTTAACATTATTTACCATCATAGTTTTGAAGTTATTATTAGTCCTACACTTTTATTATAAATAAAACATAACTTAGGTTTTTAGAAAGTTCCATCGGGGGATGGCGTGCGGAGCACGCAGGGTTATCCCCTAGTCTAAGTAATAAAAATGAAATGCTGTTCGTTGGTAAGCGCATCACTTGAGAACGGCTGGACTAATTTGGCTATTTTTGTTTTTGTTTTGAAATGTTCGTAATAATTTGAATTTAGGGTTTTATGGAAAGAAAACTTTGAAAAGTTTCCCTGAACATCCTTTATTGTACGAACTCAAGACCATAACTCACGAAAACAGCTGTTCGAACAAAAAGCTTAGGAACACATGTTTGTTTACATTCATTAAAATAGCAACTTTCCGTTGAAAATTTATAATCAGTTTATTATTCTTCAAAACCAACAGCTTCTTTAGGATTAACAAACTAAAAGCAAACACAAACAAAAATCAACGAAAAATGCTTACTGTATGATAATTCAATCCAAACATTGTTGTCGGTCTACATAATATTATAAATAAAACAGAAATTTGGATAACAAACTGAACATAATTTTAGGTTAGGCCTACATGTACCAAAAGACGTTTATTTGCAACTAATTTGGATAATCAGGTAAAATATTCTTCATAACTATCAATATTTTTAGATTAGGTAAAAGCAAACAATTGATTTACTGTAGCCTATTATAAGTCAAACATCTAGATAAAAATGTCTCAATATATGGATATGTAGTTAATGTAAATAAGCATCTGTTTCAGTGTCGGAAAACCATCAGCTTTGTTTACGCGCCAGACAAAAAAGCAAAAATAGTCGTGTATCATAAAGCATTGCAATGAAGGAAATAGTGATGTTTCTCAAACCACTCGAATTAAAAAGTATTCCTTTGTTTTGACCATTTACTTGATTTAATTCAATTATAACTTAAATTTTGGAACAAAACCGCATGGTTCAGAGTCAATAACATTCCAGGCACATCACACAGTGCTTCCTGTAGCTTTTCGAACTTTTCAGCAACTTGTACTTCCGAAAGTGTTCAACTGGCATGTAAAATGTTCGTCTGAATGCACTCTTCCTCAAATTTAATAGATACAATGATCACTCAGAAATAGTACGTTTTTTCCAATAGTTTATCACAAATTCACAAAATGAGCATAAACAAATGTATTGAAATTTTTACAGGACAACGTCATCGGGTCAGCTATTAATGAAATATTTCTTAAAAAGCCAGTTTATTCAAATGTGTATGATTTAGCCAATATTTTAGTTGAAATTTGAGTCAATAGGATGTAAATACAGTAAATAATGCTCACAAGTCGTCAATCCATTTATTCCTACATTTACACAAACAAAATTAATGTAGAGTTTGGTCACGCATTTAATTGTAAAATACTTGATTGTTTAGCAAAGTTTTACGTAAAGAGCGTTTAGGCGCTTAGGATGAACCAAATTGAAGTTAAAATCATGTAAATAAAACATCTACTTTTCAAAAATATACATGGAGTTAAAAAAAGAAAACAAATATGTTCACTGTCCACAGTAATATATATATATGGTCTACATAAAACTTGCGTTATTTGTGGCCTATTTATGTTTTTACGCACTATTCAGACATGTTAATATAGTTTATAATATATATATTATGTCTCTATATAAAAACTAATTTTTGTTTCTTTTTCCTCTATAGACTCAAAAACTATTCGACATATTTCACTAAACATTTCACAGTTTATCCATAGGTGTATCATTACCATTAGTGTTTATACGTTACAATAACTACAGTCTAAGGGGTTGAAATGGGATAGCGACTCCTTGTAGCAATACAAATAAATTGCACTAACTTCCTACAAACTATACATCTAAATTTGTTTAATATTATTCTTAAATGACATAAAAACCATTTGCAATAATTGGATTTCTTAAGTCAAAGTAATGAAATGGGAAAACTACCATTAAAATTAAATGAAGTAATAACGAAGCATTGCTGGGTCCACTAGTAGTAAATACAAATACAAAAACCAAAATGTTTAAACTTGAATGTTTTTCTTTTAGGGGCACTGGGTATTAGAACAATAATATTTTCCTTAGGTTCTTCCGGTGCAAACCAAAAGTAAAAACTGATTAGTATCATTGCTAAAGTCCGCATTTGTAGACCGTCACAGTCTGTTTAGCCTTCTCCTTTCCATTATTAATAATCTTGTATTTCATCATACTAAAAGTAATTATGCATTTATGTGGAAAATAGCATTGAAAATAACTTTAGTACAGGAGCCTAAGTGTAGAGAAAAAACGAATTATTCTAGACCCATAATCCCGTACCTCAATCATTTCGTACCTATTGGATCTAAGTAAAATATTTTTGTCTAATCTCAGTGCCTATTTGTTTGAATATTTTCGCTGTGAAATATCCTTTGAGGTGAGGTGGAAATTGAAAACGAAAATCAAATATAAACAAAGGTTACTTAAAAAAAAAAAAACCTAATACTTGATGTAGAATATTTTAAATAGCAAAGTAAGTAAATTGACATCGCGGCCTCAAAGCGGGACATTTTATTTATTCAACCTTTGGTAATATTGTCAAATATTCCGAAACGGCAGAAAATATTTAATTTTACCTTTAGCATTTTTGTTTGAAAATGGAATCTCTTGGAGCAATTAAATATATCTGCATTAGTTATTATATTTTTGAAAAAAAAAAATGTGATTAGTAAAAAATCATTGTCTTGAACGTTATTCCCTATACAAAACAACAACTAAAAACATAAAAAAGTAACAAACTTCTAGAATAGCGTATTTGTTTATTTTGGTAAGTCGTAGTTTTTTATATACTTTGAATATTTCAAAATGTCGCTAATCAAAAATTTGTTTTTCTCAAATAAAAGTTATAAGATTAAATAATTTAATAATCTTAAGGATTGTTTTATTGCCTTTGAAAATTAAAAAAAAATATTCTTGGGATAATACGATGAATGTAAAAAATAAGATATTATGAATACCTTAAAGAAATAATCAAATATATTCTTTTTTTTTTGTTGTAAACTCGTTGCTTATAATTTGCCTCTGTTACATAATTTGAATTTTCTCTTTATTATAAATTGAAGTTCAATGTTAGATGTAGCAACACACGCCACAAAATAAACTTTAATATTTTCATATTTTGAGCAATGCAATTTAAAAGGCCTATTTCATATCAAAGTACGTATACAAATACTGTTTATTTATAACTTAAATTTTTGAGAAGCAATAAACAAAATATTTGTTGCAATAAAGTTTTGCTCAACTCAATACAGTTCTGTAAATAAATGACGGAGCTAACAAGGCTTTGGCAAACTGATGGACAGACTATACGTATACTTTATGACTACATCTAATAATGTCTTTAAGGTTAAGATACATTTTATAATACGAATCAATAAATATATAAGTTACAACAAAATAAATTAGTTATAACTCGGAGCCCATAGGATGTTACTGTAAGGCCATTAAAGCGCTCTCTAGTATTTTGTAAGAAAGACTGTGCCGTATTAGTTGTTCATTTTACACGCCAGAATGCGTTGTATCAGTTTCATCGATTTAGCCCAGAAACACACAAACTGGTGTGCAATTAAAAGCTGTGCATTATGCATGCAGGTGGCAACTGGCGACAAAAATGTTGATTTGAATAATAAATTAACGTTCAGTCCACAAGTACACTTTTCTATACAATAAATTGTGCAGATCAATCAAGCCAAACCGTTCCAAGGTAAAATAAAATAATATACAAAACAGGAAAACAATTTTTGATTAAAATGTATTTATTTCCGTGCAGGCCTAATTATATACGACGCTTTGTTAGTATTTTATTGTGAAATGATACTGAATATCAGTCTCATGCTGACATACAGACAAGAAAATAATTTTAAAGTTCATTATATACAAAATGGATTCTGTTTAACACTTTTATAACTTCTTCCGTCTTTTTCCACACATTTATTGAGCGTTTTCCCTGTGAGAATATGCATATGGAAGTTCATGTTTGAGCATAACAAAAAATAATACGTAAATAATTTCGAAATGTAAACAATTAAATTTTACGTTATATTTAAATATGTTCACCAGATGTAGGCCTATTTGTATTTTCCGTAACACAATCTGCAGTTGTACAACAACTAGTTTTCTTAATATATAGGCTAATAATTAAAATCGACTTTATATTTTCTTCTGCATTCAAAAAGTAACTTATTATTATTATTCTTAACTGTAATTATTTATTTATTTTTGAAATTCAATTTTTTTTTTCTTATGTCCCAATGAGGCCTTACATGTTAAAATAGAAGAAGCACATCCAACCTTTTCACGTAGTTTCTGATTTTCGTTTTTTACTAGATGTAACCTACTCTATTCAAAACAATTTATTATTATTTGTGAGAAAACTGTTTCAATTGTTATAAATAATTATTGAGTTAGTTAGATCTTCACAGATCTAAAGGGGGAGAGAAAGGTAGAATGATGAGAGCTACCTTTCCGGACATATTCGCTCGTCCTGTAAAGTAATGGGTATGTTGTCAGCTGTGGGGATTAATTTAAGTAGGCCTACATAATAATTAGCATATACATAATATACGTATCGTTACAAGAATCAAAATTTATTTTAGTATCCCCAAAATAACGTTTGGGAGGCAGCCCATGAATTCAGGGTGAAGAAAATACTATCTACTCCAGAAGAAGAGATTCGGGGTTTTGCCCTAAATGTGACTTATGGGGTTCTTGAGTCTGATTAGTTCAACTTATAATGTACAAGTTCCCTACGCCTATACCTTTATGGAGATTCCCAAAAAAAATTGCAGACTGTAACATATATGGCTATGTGAAGGGTAGCAATATCGGAACTCAGATTTTGGTCCGACTGACATTCTCAATTCCGTAAACGTGCGGGTATAAAATTGTTGCTTGTTTGTGTTATTTTTATTTACTATAACTTACACAAGTTAATTACAATCATCATCCACTACTCCGATTAAAGTGTTCAGCTTTTCAATCCAAATGGAAAAACGATTTATCTGTTTTGATCCGTCGAAAAGCGTCGCCTATAATAGACTAAGTAATACATTAATCTTGATGTTGGAAAATATAAATAACTTGTTTAAACAAAGTAAATTATGTGTATTATAGATTCAGTTACATAATTATTAGAATCAATTGTGCATAAATACAGATATTTAATTAATCTATGTACCAATCGCTTACTGTTAACAAATCGGAAACATAGGTTACAAATTGAAGCGCAATAAAGGATGTAGGCCTATTAGAAATCCATAATACCGCGATAGATATATTTACCGCGATAGATTCTGTTTATATTGATACATTATTGTGCATACCCATCGTAGAAGTGAAAAATGCTCAGTAATATTATACAGTAATTATTGTTGTGTTTATAGTAAATTTAACAACCATCACGTTGTATTTAGTAGTAAAACATAGATGCAATTCAGTTAGGGTTTTTGAACCCATCCAAACTTTTATCAATTATTTCAAAAAAACTGAAATACTTTTAAATGATACAATCAAAATAGTTCATGTTATTCGAATTATTCTGCACAAGTAATTAATACATATTTGAGAAAATCTCTTTATACCCGTTAAAATAAAAATAACAAATCTGAATAGAAATCTATTCCAAGATCGTCGTTAGAGTTAGAAACCACCAACAATTTGTTTTGAACTATTTATAAGGGGAGAAAGCCAGGATTCAAATTAGCCATCGTTCTTGTTTCGAGTTACGATATTTGTAATTCTACTTTTCTATTTGTTTGTAAAGAACGAAAACAGTCAAGCTTTTCCCTTTTCTAAAAAAAAACGTCGACAGCAAAAAAACAAAACAATCTGCTATCAATATTTTAATAAAAACCTTCTTGAAATGTTAAAACAATTTAAAAAATATACAATAATTGTGTACTTTCAGATTCCATAGAAGCTTGAAATTTGACTACGTGTAGATAGAAATTAAATCCGCGAAACATGTGTAGGAATAAAGGTTACATTATTTATAAACTTAGCCTAATTGTATTCTGTTAATAGTTTAATTTTTTAACATGGAATTTCATCAAGAAATGACAGCGCGTTCTCCTCTCAAAAATAATTGTATTATTGTTTTCTATGCCGTTGATACAAAACTATTGATTCACAGTCAATATTTAAACAATTTCATGAAATTATCACAAGCTGTATGTTTGTAAAATGTTACTTTTGTTAAGCCTAATAAATTAGTGTTCCATAAATGTATTTTATATGCAGTTATAGATATTTATACGTAAGAAATAACTTTTGTTTTCTTTTAATTTATTCTACTGCTTTTATTGTTATTTGTAAGCATCCGAAGTCTAAATAATATGTTATTTGGTATGTTAAGTCAAATTAAGTAAGCATTTTATATTCAATCCAAGTGTATGGCCTCAAGCTTGAGGGGACTGACTTACTGAGATTTGCAAATAATCTTAAAAAAAATTTAGGATTGTAAATACAAAAAAGTGTATTTTTAAGAAGACTTTAAAATTAAAAATTTTACAATTACTTTTAAAACGTATGTACAGTGAAATTTATAACGTAATTAGACTAGGCCTACAACTTCACAATTTGCTTCCCATTCTAACGCGTTTCAAAAACACTAAATTATACAACAATCAAACATACAAATAGAAACTATAGCAACAAAATACAGTATTATTTATTTAGTTTGAAACAAACTGTTTTATCTTGCACACATATTTGAATGAACTGCGATACTATTTAATTATTTTCTTTGACTGTAGCAAACTGTTTTCTCA
>JAGFPH010000338.1:546635-580840 GCA_018207615.1 Philaenus spumarius | reverse complement strand
AAATTTATAGAATAGAACACAGATAAATTAACTTTGGGGAGGGGTTTGGTGCCGTCTTTTTCCAAGAAAAAAAATTAGATCAACATAAAAGAAATATATATGTAATAAAATAATATTCAAAACAAGAAGTGATTTTAGGATAAACAAAGGATGAATACAAATTATTATAATATGATAAATGGTAATGTGGATAAAATGAGCACAAGTCTATACCGAAGCACCAAATTCAATTGTCCACACATACATTATTATACACATAAAAAAAAGGCATTTTCAGTTTATTTATAATATAAAAGTTTCGGTTCTTGGCAGTTCGGAGAACAAAAAATATAACAAAATTGAAATGAGGTTATAAATTTGAACATTCTTACCAATTACAGTGTTCTCAATATCTAACATTCGTTTAGGCCTATATATATATGAAACTTTATTATTGACAGTAGTATTCAATGTTAAATTTATCAAACATTTAATAAGATACAGTTTCATCTAAAAGTTTCACCAATATAAAATCGTATCTTTTCTTCAATATTTAAAAAAATTAATTTATTCATTTACAATAATAAGCTTACTTTGTTAGCTCTGAAAATGTCTTCTTTTTTAAACATATGTTTTTCCTCTTTCCTTCTTGACTTTTACCGTATGTATTATGTGTATGAATTAAAATGAGATGAAGTATGTGCGATAAAAATGTTGTATATTCCTATAAATTTCGTTAAAATACATTTACAAAGATAATCCCATATATTATTTCTCAAGGTCATTTTTTGTCGGTACGCCATAACTTCCTTAACATATCATTAAATTACATGAATGAGACATCATTTTAAAGCTTTCTTCAACCGCTACACCGGAAAAATATACAAATAAAAATATACGAAAAAAAAATAATAAAGAATCCGAAAGTAACAGTAATGTAAGATCAAGTAAGTTGTAGGGATATTTTCCTGGCTTTGGCAACACTGATGATAACAATACCCAGCTGGAGATCTGCCGTTACGCCACTACATTGCTATTTTTAATTAATTGTAAGCGTGGTTATAAACAGCATTGTGGATACACCTATGTGTTGATGTTTACCTTCTGCAAGTTGGTAACGCACTATACGATACTAAATATACTGTGTGTACTTTAATTAAGTGGGATTTAAGTAGGCCTAAGTTAGAATGCGAATGCGTCGCACGGGGTCAGCTAGTAATAAGTAGTTAGTTTAACATATTAAATTGAAACACTTCTTCTATATAAAATCTTTTCTTATAGGCCATCCCTATTTCCTGATCTGAATTTTGGTTCTTTTGGTTTTCCGAATTAATTATATTGCCGTCCGTATGCAAATCATATGTTTCAATGTTTTTTGAAGAGTTTCGAATAATTTCCGATAGGTGCCGTGGAGGTGTGTTATTTATTTTAGTTTAACGGAATATCAAGTCTGCAATAAGCCTCTTCTATTCTGCCAAACAAGCATTGAAGTTAGGCCACTATGGCTCCCATTATTAAAAAAAGAACTAAAACTTGATTATAATAACCATATTAATAATAAAACAGAAATGTTACCGACTAATAAAAATGCTGAACTTTTACCAGTAGAGTCACCACGTGGTGTTATAACCCGTTCCCGTGCGAAACACCTGCACTATATGAAACAATAGGGAACTACCCCTTCCTGTTGGCCACGCCTGAATACTCTGGCCAGTTGTCATTCTTTCAACTGCTTAGTGTATGAATTGTGTTGTGTCTGTGGTTGGCGTGTTTGACTTCTCAGTCTTAGCTCTGAGATCCATCATGTAGATGGTATTTAAGGTTAGTAATAATTTGTAGTTTTACTTTGTTTACCCTTACATAGGCCTAGTTGCCTAGGTTTATGTACCGTTAGTTTTTGTCACTTGAGAACGGGAATTGATTTGTATGTCCGAAACGTCGTGTTTGATTATTTAACACACAAATGATGGCAAATGTCGAACAAGTAATTATAATAAAATTCAACATCCATCATTAACAAACAATAACAGAGAATAAGTACCTATAATGTTTCGTAATGTAAACTATTAAACAGTATTTTGGAGAATGTCCACCTCTTAATTTTTAAAAGCAAGGACGCGTTGAATGTTTTGAGAAAAATGTTTATTTTAGTTGAAAAATTTAAAAAATCCTATTAGTTTAAATGAGCAATTCTTGTATCTATCTTTGTACCTGTCACGGATCTCGAAAACGGCTCTAACGAATTCAAAGAAATTTTTTATTTAGGTGTAGTTTTGATTTTTAAGTACACCCATATAGTTGTATTTCGTGTAAAAACACAATTTTTTTAGAAAAACTAATTTAAAATTTGAAAAATGTTAACATAGGGTCTTATGGGTTGCCATGTTGGTTACAAAATAACAACGAAATAATAAATAAAGCGATCAAAACAGCTGTTTATAAACAAGCTAATTTATATTGTTTTATCAGCTGTTCATTGGATAGTTTTTAATTACTGTTAAAAAACAAGCTAATTTATACTGTTCTAGCACGTTGGAATATTAATAAATTGGGCCTGATTTAATAATTTATTTTGTCAAAAAGAAAATGGAAAACTTGGCAAAGATGGATAAATTCGAATAGTCAATTTTGTAATATAGGCCTGGCTAATTTATGAAACATAGTATTGAGGTTTTGTTAATCCTGCAATAATTTTTACTATATCTAGGCCTGGTTTCAAAACTTTAGTTGACAGAAGATAGTAGAACTAGGACTAAAATCGTAATGAAAGCCTCTCACGTTTCTAAAACATGTATTTGAGGTTATAATTAATCTTGTAATTACTGTTAATATATTTAAGCCTGGTTTCATAATCTTACAAACCTATGTACAAACGAGCCAATGATTAACGAGATTCTTTAGTGAATTTTTCAACTGCGAGCGAAGGGTCCAAGGGCAGAGACCCTAGTTACTATTATAAAGAACTTATACAATGTTTAACGATAAAATGTAATTTGACACTGTATAGGAAATTTTGATTTTCTGCAAAATCTTACAATTTAGTTTTGCCTGGCAGTGATCAAAATAACCACTTTCGATCAGGACTTAGGACTAATTCTAGGTTACCCAAAAATGTATATTTCAGTGAATGATACATTGGCGACGCGACGGCTGGAAAGAAGACAAATCCCGACATCAAGAAAAGTAACGAAAGAAACTTTATCACATAGATTTTATTACAATTAGTGTCCCTAGTTGTTCGTAGAAACACGACTGGGTATCTACGTCATGAATAATTTTAACACACATGTCCTATTGGTCAGGTCCAACAATGTAGTGCCAAGAAATATTATAATAATAACAATAATAATAGTGAATTATTGTAAATTTAATAAAAATACGTTAATGTAATTGTATTTTTACTATATGGGAATTCTGAATATTTATTTAGGAAAAATCTTTATTTATAATGGTCATGGAGATATGAGATACAATCACTTGCCATCTATTGGATGAAAACGATACTTCGTAGTTCTAGTTCAAGAGTTGTCCTGTAGGAGCGTTATACGTTGTGATGTCGATAATACTAAATGTAGATTTTAATAATTTTATTTTATTATAAGACATGTTTTGTATAATCTCATATATTAATAACGTATTATTCATAAGTACATATGTGCTAAAAAAATGTATTTAACAAATTTATAACAGTAAAATTCTTTTCTATTTTAAATAAAAAAACATACAAAGTTAAAAATACTAGCAATAAACGTCATAATATTGATATCCTACTGTACTTTATTAAAGCCTACTGTATTTTGTGTAAAATTTGTTCGTAAACGTTTCTCTTGTTTATGCACTAAGCTGCCCTTATTTTATTTTAACAATGAACTTTAGAAAATAATTGCAAACATTATGCAAAAGAAGTCATTTTAGACCAAATCTAATTTTTTTGACTATCAGAATAAATTTATTTATATTTAATGCAACACATGGTTTCCTTTCATAATTAATTCAAGGCGTTTAAAAACTTCCACATTTTGACTTTCACCGATAGGTTACACTACTAGTTACCTAAATAATAGCAGTGACCAGAGCTGTATTAAACAAAACTTTCTGTAGGCCTATTAAACTAGCCACACACACTCTTGTACTTCTCAAATGATCATTATAGATTTATAACAAAAATCATGGCTTACTACCTGTGTCGTTTTGATTAATTTTGATTGTGGACACAAATTTAAGTTAATTGAGAACAGCAGCTATCTGTTATTCATTATTTTTCTGTAATTTTGTTATATGGAATATTAAAACGGGATTCTTTGTGTTTAAACAGAAGTTTTTAAATTACAAAAAAATTGAATTTATTTATCATAAAACTACTTATAAAGTATGAATGAAATAATACATTTAAGTAGGAGAGTAACTAATAAATATTATTATTATTAGCTAGAGAGAAAACTATTCGATCGATTTCGAACAAATTTGCACCAAACATATCAATTATATCAAAACCCACTAAAGAACACCGTTGTCACGTTCATCCCACGCTTCTAATTGACTGCGGCTGATTCAACGCATTTATAATTCTTTAAACTGTGCAATCAAGCCTCAAGCGGTAAATACCAGGAGTGTTCGAGGCTAGTAGATATGGCAACGCTGCGCGCCCATCCTATTGGCCGCCTCGCAACGGTATTCTTTAGTGGGCTTTAATATAGGCCTGCATTGATGCACGAAAAAAGGTTTGTACAATTTTTGAGAAACAACCCCATTTTTCCCCAAAAAAACCCCCAAAAAATCAGTTATTATTGTTAGCTAAACGAGAATGTTTTGAAAGATGTGGTTTTTTTGCATATGTTAGGGTAAATTAAGGGCTACAAATAAGCCAAATTTGATCGAAATCGTTATAGTAGTTTTTATAAAAAAATAATAACAGATTTTTTGGCCAAAAAGGGGGTTGTTTTTCAAAATTGTTCAAAACCTTTTTTCGTGCAACTATACAGGCCTAATTGACATGTTTGTTCGAAATAGATCAAATAGTTTTCTCTCTAGCTTTGTATACATACAGCCAGACAGACAGACAGACTTACAGACAGGCATTTTGTAAAACCACTTTTTTTGACTTAGTGGGTCCCAAAACGGATATTTTCACAAAAATCTGATCGATTTTATTTTGCGATCACTATACTTTCTCTATACTATATAGTATAGTAGTGGAAAAGTAAGATGATAGACTTTATTATCAGTCTGAGTACAGTTTTCTGCCAATCGTAACCCTTATAATGTTTGAGTTCGTCGACGCGTTTCGGAATTCCTCCATTCTCAAAACCTACTCTCGATACACTCGAACTCAAATATAAGGGTTTCACTAGGATTATCAGAAAATTGTACTCAGAATGATCATATGCATCCTAGCAGATATAATATGTATAATAATATCGACTTTATATTTACTCTAAAACTTTAACAAAAACATAAATAAGTGAATAAAAGTACAAACACAAACACCAGATATGAAATGCAATTATTCTTAGATCAGACTATATTAGCTTATTATCTAAAACGTTGATTTGCTTTCACTCTCGCCAAGAAATTCTTTACTGAACAGGAAATTCGTTTCTGAACTGAATCGGAAGTAATTTCAATCTCGTTCCAATCAAAAGGGAAGGTGGTGTTGTAGAAGAAAACTCAGCTGGGTTACTTGACACTCGATCAAAGAAAGGAAACCTTTGAAATAAACCAAAGAGAGAATACATAAACAAAAAATGACTTTCATTTTTTAAATCGAATGTTTGTTCCATCTGAATGGCTCAACTTAATTGTATAATTTACAACCACTTTTAACAGAGTACGTTTTGGTCTTATACAAATCATGTGAAATCAAATTAATTTGGTAAAATTAAAAAAAAACTTTCATATTATTCAAGTGTTAATTCATATTAATCAAGATTATAACACGTCCAATGGAAGGTTTCTATCAAGAACTATTATTTTTCCGACGTCTTCACTGCTTATAGTAGATAACAAGTTGATGTTTGATCAGACAAATAATTCAAAGTAAACAAATTTATTTTTTTGAAAGTATATAGAGCATGCATTGTACGTTTGCATTAAGCAGTTATATTAGTTTTAAAATTGTGTTTTATTTTATATTTAAAAAGTATTTGCGTTACAAGTTAAAACAATCTTAGTAAACAATTCTTCTAAAGAGTCAAAATGAAAACCTCATAAGTTAGTTAAGTAGTAAATATAATAAACTATTCAAAGTCCACATTATAAGTGTATAATTCCGTACGGTAATGATTGTATAAGATGAAACCGAACTATAAAATTATAAAAGTAAGAAGTGTAGGCCTAGATGCTGTATTATTTTAATGCTGTAGGGCATGTAGTATATAATTGTTTCTTGATAATTTAACTTTGGTTTAGAAAAAAACTACGAAGAACTGTACAGAACTGGTTTATTGGACTTTATTTGTAAGCAAAACACTATCATGTTTGTAGATAATATAATTATGTTATTATTAAAAGTAAAAAAAACACACATACAATATTTGGTAAATTTTGAAAAAATCTACGTCTTACCTAGTAACTTTATACTGCCAAAGAACTGTTATTTTATGTTACTAAACGAAATATATTTTCTTTAATCAGTGTTAAGGCTCTTCTTTACCTTGAAGAAAACTCCCGAGTGAACAGTATGATTTTAATAAAAAGGCCTGACTCAGGCCGCAAGATCGTTGAAACATGCATTTGTAATAACGTGTTTCGGATTATATTTATAAATTAATAATCTGGGAAAGTACTTTAAGTTATAAAAAAAACTTTATATTTTTACGTGTTAGCTTAAAATATGGAAATTATTGCTTAAAACTCCCAAAAAATGAATTAAAAATAATCAATTTTTACTCAGTTAAACTGCTGATTAAAAGGAGTTTCCGTCGATATCTTTCAATTATGTGATATAAGACAAAAGCACATAGCCTTTAAGAAAAATTTAAGATGTTTCACAATTTTTTAGGTTGAAAAACGGCGTCCGAAAGACGTTAGTACGAATTGCATATTTTTGCTGTTTTACGCAAGGTATAGAAGGCCCTTTAAGTTGCCTTGTAAATGCAGTCACCAGCGAAACCAACTTTTTTTCAAGTAAAACTTACTAAATATTGTGTGTGTAGCTTTTCCATAAAATGGAATTTTTTCAATAGTATAAATCTTATTTTAATATTAAAGTCTGTTATTTAACCAACGTAATCTGGTATTGCTGGCTAGAGTATAAAAAACAAAAGCATATAACATATCACAAACGTTTTGAATTGAATAAAAAAAAACAGTCTAATGTAGTACAAAATAAACTGCATCTAATTAAATAATCAATGATGACCTGTAATTAATTGTAATAAATCAATGTACTTGTCCAGCTTATTTATTTAAGAATGTCTAACTTATTAAACTAACTTGCACAGAGATTCCAACGTCAAACTTGACTTAATTTATGTTTATAGAAACATGACTATAACATGGATATAAATAATAAAAAATATTTTTAGTACAAGAGTCTGACATTGTAATTTCAAATTTCAGTTCTTACTTAATTTATAATATTTAATTATTTAATTCAAGTCGTATAAAAAGTAGGCTACTAATCTTAAACATTGAAAAAAAATGGGTGTTTATTGTTACTACATTAATTATTAATATAGTTTCAAAACAATTCGATTTCTCAAAGGTGTAACACACTAGGAAAACATATTGTTTAACCCTACTCCAAAACCTTTGTATTTTTAATAGCTTTTAGCAACCGGAACCATGAACCGAATACGAGGCTTTTCAAATTAGACTTCTTGTTTTTCATTAGAAAAACACTTTATTCTTTTGAAAGTACTTTACAAAAACGTAAAAAGGTAACAAATTAAGCAAAAATAAAACGAGAATTCTGCTTAACGACAATACAACCTCAAGTTATACATGTGGTAACTATTGCTTCATTAAAAGGTTGCGTAATAGTCTTAGCTAAGATGTTTTTACTGTAGAGATTATATACTAAAATGGTTGACTTTATTTATAATTGATTAAATACTAAACCAAACATATGTGTACATAATTATTTTATACAAAGTCAGATTGTATACAATTTGATTGAAAACAACACTAAAGGAAATTTTTGAAAAAATATACAAATTACTTTCATAATTAAATCACAATTATAACTTGCTGATCTCAATTAATTTGCTATTTACAGTTTTTTTTCTTAAAACAATTAGGAAACATATATTTTACTTTCACACTATACTATAGTATAGATAAAGTATAGTGATTGCAAAAAAAAATCGATGTCGAGATTTTTGTGGAAATATTAGTTTTGTTACCCCCTGAGTCCAAAAAAGTGGTTTTTACAAAACGTCTGTCTGTATGACTGTATGCATGTATTTCTGTCTGTATGTATACAAAGCTGGAGAGAAAACTATTCGATGATTTCGAACAAATTTGCACCAAACATGTAAATTAGGCCTGTCTATAAGTACGAAAAAATCTTTTTTGGCCAAAATCTCCTAAAAAAAAATATTTATTTTAATAAAATATGGCTTATTTGTAGGCTTTAATGCAAAAACCCGCATTTTTCTAAAAATTCTCTTTTAGCTAGTAATAATAATAAGAAGAACTGACTTTTGTGGGTTTTTAAAAAAAGTGGGTTGTTTTTCAAAACCATTTTCGTGCATCCATACAGGCCTAATTAACATGTTTGGAACAAGTTTGTTCAAAATCAATCGAATAGTTTTCTCTCTAGCTAATAATAATAATATTTATTAGTTACTCTCTTACTTTAATGTATCACACCTCTCCTACTTTTAATAAAATTTTGTTATGAAGTCACAGTGAATCTGTTTGTGAGAAAGTATGCGCCAGTTTCTGGTACTTTCTGGTGCCAGTTTCTGGTGCGCCATTTTCTGTTATTTAGTGAACTGTTTCACAACAAATGAAACATAAGTTTCAATGGTTTATATGTCAGAACGAATTTGTTCTAGAATAATATTCACTAGAATATAAAAAAGTTAATTAAATTTTATATAACTAAATTGCTTGTACTTTTATAACTAAATATACCTATATTATAATTTGTTTTATAGGCAAAATTCCGATTTAATAAACCATACAATTCCTTGAAATTTTTAGGCGGTAATAACATTTTTGATCTCAGGAACTAATATTTGCTTAGGCCTATGAAATAGAGAATAATTTATAATGTGGACAAAAAGTATGAGCTTTGAAATTCCTTGTGCCTATGGACAACGCAAAACTTGACTGTTTTCATTTTCATGAATAAATATTTTATAGTTTTTCTAAATTTGGAATAAGAATATCTTAGATTTAAATGAAAGTTAGAAGGATCTCAGGTTTAAATATAATTTAATCATGGTGATCACGTATATTTGTTTTTACAAACTTAAAACAAATAGCATTTCTGTTTTTAAATTATGAAAGATATATAACACTTGCCGAGTGTAGTAAAAAAACAAAACAAAAAACATTTACAGTAATGTGGAACTTCTAGTAATCAAATGAATAGTAATACATAAGATAAATCAATAAATAAGAATCTTAATATTTTTTAAAACTATATATTCTCAAAGCAATTGATTTTGATTCGGACCCCATTTACTGTACCAATCTTTTGATGGAAGTTTTTAGTCAATTATACCAAAATTTACTAGATTTTTGACATATAATAGAAAGCCGGTTGTAAATTAATTTGTTCTGTTCAATAGTGATCCTTACATAAACTTACAACACTACTTACAATCTAAAACATACTAAAAGTCACCGACTACCGTCTCCTGCAAATATCTATCCTGTGTTACTACTAGAAGGACTAAATACATTAATAACTTTACTGTCGCCCTTAGTTAAGTTTGTACTCAGTGAGTGGAGTGAACCTTGAGTGGGTTATTAAATATTAGTAAGATATAAGAATATGTTTTTTAAGAACTTACGTTTTAATTAATGACAGTCTTATTTTATGTTTTCAACATAACATAAAATAGTTAATTTTTAGAAAACTTCAATGAAAAATGTCGCCCCATTACTTCTTTTCAAGTAATTCATGTTGTTTTTCGTTTTTCTGTTTCATCCTGGTATTGCATACACGTAAGAAAATGAAAATGTTTACACTATGGTTCTTTCCATCATTTTCTAGGCGTCAAAATTGTCACTTTTATCGAATAAATACAGTTATAATGGTTGTTTATGGATTGGTTTTAAATATGTTGTGATAAAATTACTAAACTTTTTATTTTCAAAATCTCGTTGTTTATCTTTAATGATTCATGGATATTAAATTATGTTGTTAAAACTTAGTATCTTCTAAGAACATAAAGTATTACAACTTCGCAAACAGTAGGCCTATAGTTTATTCAAGTAGAAAAGTTAACAATGGAATAATTAGTAAAGTGAAACTAAGATTACAAAAGATAGAAATATTGCTTATACTTTAGATCTGTAGCGCACTGAATCAAACTTAATAAAAAGTTCTACAAAATGGAGATAAAGTCAGTTTTGGATATAAAGTCAGAAAATAAAGAAAAGAAAATTAATTAACTTTGTTACAACCCTTATAAGAAATGGTATGGAATATTGCAGGATATTTGTCAGACTTTATTTATATCTTTCTCAGAAAATATGTTACAAGACGATATTAAAGTTTGTTTATTTTAATTATGACTTAAAGGGTAAACACGATACACTGAATGTGTAGTTTAAACAATAACAGGACATGTTTTGCTCGAGTTTTAATTATCTCTATATGGAAAATAGAAAAAGGATTTTAATAGAATTGTAAAATGTGTTTTTATTTTAGTGTATACTTTTTTTGCATTCGTTCCTTTATTTTTATATTTGAACGTGAAAAGTTGCTTTATGTTTTACATAAAAGTGTATTTGAGAATGTTTTATGGTATTTACAAGAATAGAGAAATTAAAATTCTTACTAGTTTTTTATAATCAGGTCACATTTTATACTCTACCTTCAATTTAACTTACAAAATAAACACTGAGTTTATTAAGTTTATAATAAACTATTAGAAGACACCTATGTAAGCCATTAATAACAATAACACCAAGCCATAATATTTTACTGAAGACACCTACGGTATATAAAACAGTCATAATACAAATAGCGTACTGTCTAATAACTTATTAAGATACTCCAGCTATAATTCCACTAAAGCCAGTCATAATAAATATGGTTCATTGTCTAGACGTTATGACTAACTTGTACAAAGACTCCAAATTATAATTATTTTGCATTGCAGTATTGACATATTTATTAATTAACTGACATCTACATTCAAAACGTAAAACAAAGCATTCTTTACTGCAATATTACATCGTTTATTGTTTTCGTACAGTTCGATTGTTTAAAGATTGTGATAAGGATTGAAATATCTATGAAATATATTTTATAGCTATACAATATATTGTTATTATTTGCAAAATGCTTTTAACAATCTGAAAAATAAAGTGGATTAAAGACTTAAATTTTTGGCCAAAATATTTGTTTTAGCTTTTGTTATCAGAACACTTGGTTGTGATAATCTTTTACTTTAGGGATGAGTGCTCACACTTAATATTGTTTAGCTTCGTTACTTTACAGAGATTTATTTTTACTGAGATATAACTAGCTTGCCTTCTTTACATTTAAAACCAAGAGCTAAAATAAACATTTAAATATTTTTCTATCTAAAAATATGAACCTATCCTTAACAATAAAAGCAACACTAATTAAGTAATGATGTTTACATAGTTACAAAATAAACTTTTCAAATACATAATATATATAATCATTCCCAACCAAAAACATAAACTAGTTAAATAATGATCCAGTAATAAATAATAGGTTTAATCTTCTTAAACATTCAGTGATTTTACAACTTTGCTTGGGATATATCTGCTGTATAATTTAAATTCCATTGTGGTACATATTGAAATTAAATAATGTAATTGTTAATACTATTTTTTATACCAATTCTTTTTTACTTCGCCCATTCGTGTTTAAAATTATATGCGCCAGAAGGAAGGTCAAACATCTAGATTAATTTTGAAGAAGATTTTTAGTTATTTTTATAAGTAAAAATACTTAAAAGCCTTATTGTTAGGGTCTCATCACATTGAAACTACAATAAAAAATAGATTAACATTTCTTTTAGGGTTGATATTTTATAACAGAAAGAGTGGATGTAGCTTAACGAACGTTGAATGAAAACACAAAACAAACAATTTTGTAATTACAGCCCGACAAACCCAACCTTTACAGCAGTTGGTAAACTTTGCGAAACTCATAATATTTTACCGAGCTATATTCGTGTAAATGTTAACTCTTCTTCGAAAGCTGGACAAAAAGCTAAATCAATTGCTGAACAAGTTTGGTTAAATATGGAAATTAAATTGCTACATGGCAGAAACAATTTTTAAATAATGAAATTTATAACACTCACCTACTACTCACTAAAAATTTATCGAAAATTGAATTTGATCAATTATTAGATTCCGTTAAAAAACATGTAGAAATTAAAATCTCTAAAAAAATAAAATCTTGATTAAGAAATTTGCGAGATTGAAGAATGTTAACAATGAAAAGGAACATAAAATTGTATCACAATTCATGGATACCCATAATTTTCACCCACGCGTTTTGAACAAAACAAATATAAAATTTAGTAAACTGGAAATGGATTTACTTAACAAAGGTTTGAAGCACAACATCAAGCCAAAACGTGAAAACTTTAATCAAGCACTTATCAGCTTCGAAGCAGCTATCCAATGTTTGCCACAGAACAAACAAAACGTAACCAGATGTTTGATCAGCGATAAGTGCGATTCAAAGTTAGTCTCTGATAGTTTAGTAAATATAAACAAACCTAACCGCTACGATGATGAGCAACATATAGCTAGAAATATAACGTCTAAATTACAATTACACGATGCCATTGTCACTAAAGCAGATAAAGGAAACACCTTAGTTATATTATCTAATCGTAACTACATAGAAAAAACAGAAAACTTTTTTAGTGAAAACAATATAACTAAACTAAAAACTGACCCTACTGAAAGGTTTAACAAAGAAATAAAAACGGCTATCAATTCATGCAACCACATTTTCGACAAAAACCAAATTAGACAAATAAAAATGATCAAACCATCCGCACATAAATTAAGATCTCTACCGAAAATCCACAAATCTGAATGCCCTATAAGACCTTTAGTTAATTTCATAAACGCCCCCACGTACAGGCTGTCGAAAAAATTGGATCAAATATTGAGAAACAACATAACTTTCATCCATAATTATTCATTAAGAAATAGCGCAGACCTTATTAATAAATTGAACCATATTTAGAAAGAAATAAAAACAGTATACTAGTTTCATTTGATATAGAAAACCTGTACACAAATGTACCAATATCTGAAACAATAGAAATTGTAAAAAACAACATTTTAGACAATAATAGCATGGAACACGACAGATTGGACGAACTAATCTTACTCCTTAATACGTGCTTACAACAAAACTACTTTGTTTTTAAAGATGTTTTTTACATACAAAACAAAGGATTAGCCATGGGTTCTCCACTCTCTAGCGTGATGGCAGAAATATTTCTAAATTATATGGAAACTAAATACATAATGCATACTTCAAATCAATTTCAAAAAGACATACAATTTTACTACAGATACGTTGACGACACCATTTGTCTGTTTACGGGTACTATAAGACAGTTAAAAATGTTCACCAACTACTTGAATGGAATACACCCATCACTTAAATTCACCAACGAATTAGAAACAAACAATAGCATTAATTTCCTCGATTTAACCATAATTAAAAATATCAACAAATTCAATTTTAAAGTATACAGGAAACCAACACAAACTGACCATACAATACATGCAACATCCAATCATCCCCATAACCACAAAATGGCTGCCTATTCCAGCTTTGTACACAGAGCTCTCACCGTACCCATGAATACAGTTGATTATAACAAAGAAATTAATATAATAAAACAGATCGCAGTTTCGAATGGCTATGACCACAAAATAATTGACAAATTAGTGAAGAATAAAACTAAGATATGCAAACCTACCATAAAAGAAAAAACCAAATATATCAGCACGGAATTCCATGGACTAGTAGAGAATGTAGCAGGAAGGATATTTAAAAAACAAGGTTACACTTTAGCTTTCAAAACAGAAAATAATTTAGGAAATGCATTAAAACCTAGAAATAAAGAAAAATGCCCATTCAATGCAAGCGGCGTATATAAAATATCCTGTGACAATTGCCCTAAACACTATATCGGCCAATCGGGAAAATCGTTTAAAACCCGTTTTAAAGAACACTTACCGAAAAGAAACCTTAATCCAATAAAATCTAAATTTGCTGAACATCTAGTAGAAACAGGCCACAATTATTCCAATATAGATAGCAATATGCAAATATTACATAAATGCTCAAAAGGGCCAATTATGAATGTCCTAGAAGAATTCCAAATTTACAAACAATGTATTTCTGATCCATCTATTTTATTAAACGAAAAAGTCCACTTTCAATCGAATACCATCTTCGACAGTATAATTAAATTAACCCCTTCATCTGGAAGACATATCCACCCGCAAAACTAGTTTTTTTGTTCAGGACTGACTAAGCAATGAACCAGTGAACACGTGTGTCCATGTATATGACATAATTACCATTGCGATTATTTTAAATGTAGTTTTTTGTGTTTCAAAGTGTTGTGATGTGTTGTGTTGTGTGTATTTGTGTAATTTTAAAGTGACGAGCATTTAAATTAAATGCTATAACATAAAAGTTTCAGTTTGACAATGCCTGAATGAAATAGGCGAAACGGTCGTCACCGATTACAAAAACGATTACTAGACTGCGAGCAGTTTTACATATAAATAAGGTATTTATTTAATTATAAGTAAACTCTATTGCTTAACACAAAGGAATACGGACCTTAGATAGTATATGCCCTCTTCTTTGGATTTTATTTACTTAAACATTGGCTTTATCTTGGAAGAATATTAAAGCATCAATTATTTGTATATGCAAAGTTTATATAGTGGAAAGTCAAATTTAATTACTTCTATATAAAACGATATTAAAGGCATTTTTCAAAAGATGAAGCACAACGAATTTGTTAGTTCCTAGCATTAAATACTTATAATATATTTTCCTTTTTATTTCGGAACCAATTAAAGACGTAATTTGTTTGCTTCCCTAATTTAAATTTAAAATGGTAAAATGGAACTTTTATAGGACTAAGAAAAGGATAAAGTCATACAATTAAATTTTAGACAATTATAAAGCATGCTAACCAGCATAAAATGGCAATAATTAGAACTAAAACAATAACTTATTGTGAATTTTGAGGTATTTTTATGGCACCTCAAAAACTATTGTTTTATGATTTTAAATAAATATTTAGCTTCACTTTTGAGATGATATACTTGATCAGAGATACACCTAATCAACACGTATGAGTTTTATTTACTCAAACAAGTTTCAATCGCCCATACTCCCATTTTCAGTGATGTGCAATAATAAACCTATGACTAACCTAAGTGTATCAAGCTTCATATTTATACAAAACTTAATGTAAAAAAAGGCAAATAGGGGAAAGTTTAGTTTGCAGTTTTGATTTTTGGTACCTTTATGATTTGGGTCACTGAACTCGAATATGAAGTTTATCAATTCCGATTTTGTCGGGAAATATGTTTTTTATGTTTTTTCCCAAACAAACTTCTAAATTTTTTGCACTTTTACAAATTTGTTGCCTTTATTTCGGAAACTGTGCATAAAAAACGAATCTCTTCAAAATTAAAGTTGACTACATTTCCTACATTTTATGTAGTCTATGTGAAATTATTTATCTACGACCAACAGTTTAGCTGCTAGAAAAGGGGTAAAAAAAACAAAAGTTCGAAAATATTGTACTGAAATTACTCCACAATGCTGATATGAATTTTACGATTGTGTAATTTGTACGTTGTATAAATATTTGATTTATAACCATGTATATTTAAATTTAATATGCAACCTCATAGTTTTACAGCGATTATTATGAAATGAGCTGCATAAAGAAAAACCATGTTGGAGAGTCGAATATCATTAATTGTTTAAGTGTTTGGATGACGTATTGAAAATTACATCAAAAACTCTCAGTCTAAGAAAACTGTATAACACAATATATTAAATTGTGAGTTGTCATAACTGACACATTAAACAATTAATCATAAATCAATCAGAGATTTAATGGAACAGAAAAAGAAAAACATTAATCTATTGTTAAATCAATTTTAAGTAACATACCAGAACATGCAAGCATCTACAAGTAGGTTAGTTGTTCTTCAAGTTAAGTAGAAACTTCTGTTTATCTAATTGAAAAATCTTCAGGAGAAGTAATCGTATAGTTTCAGTTTACAACTAAACTTGACACTAATAGAGAATATTTGTTCAGCACTGTTAGTAACATTAATTGTCAAAGTAAATAGCATTACAATTCTACAATTAATAAAATGCACATTTTCAGGCTTATAAAAAATATATATGATTGATTTGTATAATTTGACATTTGTTTAAGGAAAATATACAAATTCTAAATGTTAAACGTAGGCCTACTGTAATACTACTACAGGGATGGGCTAAATGACTACTAAACCATTTCTTTCCACCTTACGAATCTGTATTTAGTTTCTGAAATAACTCAAACTCTTTCTAAAAAAAGGAGGTGGCAATATAGTGACCATCATATGATAAACTGGATTTCTAAAATGCATTAAATGTTGATGCACAATATGACAGAAACAAGATACTAATTATATTTTTGTTTTGTCATACTTGTAGTTTTTTGTCATAATAGATTTGATTAACTTACACAACTAATCTTGCAATGAATTATAAGCAATTCATGTACTACAAAATAGAAACATGGTTACGTATAAGTGCCCATACTTGGGACGCTTTTCAGTTTAGACTCCAATAGACATATTTTAAAAAATAGGTGGGGTGAAAGAAAATATATGAAAACCATTTTTTACCGAAGTACTTTTTGAATAAGTCATACAATTTTAAATATATCTTTCGCTAAGTAAATTTAAAAAATAAAATGTTGGGTGTCCCAAGTTAGGAGATATCTTCCACCTAATTCTGGACAATGAATGTTTTGCCTGCTGCCCCATGTTAAAACCCCTTTAATTATACTTGGAACACTAGTAATCGCTTTTTACTATTCTTAACACCCAAACCTATAAAGGAAATAACTTTTACACAGTTCATGAACAAAAAACCTTTTATTAGAAAAAACTCAGTAATCAATTTACCAAACAACATAAGTAACAGAACCTACACAGTTAACATTTTAAACAGTTGATTTTAACAATAAACTACAAAATTGCACTTTATAAGCAAAACATGTACCATCCACTCAATTTACTAAATGGTTCAACAACTCGTTTGATTCGATGAAGCTTTTGGGACAGTGTCCCAAGTTACGTGCCTATGTGCTTTTTTGTGTACATTTTTATATAAAGAGAATATTTGTTTTGCAAACATCAAACAAGTGAAAATTCTCACTATCATAATAGACCAAAGAAAAAATGTATTAGTTTTCTCTCGAACTTGTTAAGGCTGTCCTGTCCACTTAAAATGATTCAGTCAAAATAAAATACCTGTTTTTTGTATAACAATCAAAGTATATATAATATTGCAAAATTAACTATCCCAGAATGTTTATTTTCACCGTAGTTTACTATTAGCTATCCATATATCAATTAATACCACTTTTATATCAGCAATAGAAAATATCAGGTTTGCCAAAAATAAAAAGTTAAAAGTCCCAAATTGTCCCAAGTTGTCGAGTTGAAAATTATTATTTTTTCAGTTCCTTGTTTATAAAAGAAAGTAAGAAACTTTTATAAACAAATAAATATTGCAGTATGTTTAGTGATACAATTTTCGGTAATTCAACTGTTACTTGTTTATGTAGAATTCGTAGTACTATGCGTTTCTATTATTTTAGGTGGTGTGGCTGAAAACCACAATTACCGCTAAAGTTTACATTATTGCAGAATATACACTTTTTAGTTTTTAAGAATGTTTTGTGTTCAGAAGAATACAATAAACAATCGCTAACGGGAATTAATTGTAACAGCTGTTTTATTCGGAGCAAGCGTAAATAGTCTACTCACGAAGTACTATTGTTCATACTATTATGAGTCAGTTATAAAAATAAAACAGATATAAATAGTTACGTATTCCGTCAACACTTCCCGTCCCAAACTTTATAAACTGTAGGCCTATTATGTATTAAAGAGGAATCATTTATTGTTTTATAATTTATCTAGAAAAATACTTTTCCGATTGTGATGAACTGTATTCCTAACCAAGGTTGTTATGTAGTGAGCTATGTATCATAGTGCATTCATACATACGTAGAATATATAAAATGTTTACAATAAAATGTTAAACAATTCTAGTTTGATATTTTTGTACTTCTTATGATGTGCTTGCAACAGGCGGTATTCTTTGTGATGATTGAATTGAAAATATTGGTATTATTTTAGAATTTACGTCGAAACCCAGATTAACACATCAGGATAATAAAGCGTAAGAGCGCGGCATTTACTTGGGTAGTTATTCAAAGATATTACTGTAGATCATATCAAGACGACCAAAATTATTTTGATTCATGCTTTAATTGATCATATTTAATAGGTAAGTTTATTTATTTTTAGTACCAATTATATATTAATAATGTTGTCATATTTTTATTATGAAATGTGTACTATTTAAAGAGACAAAACTGATAACTGCAGCTATATCTTATTAAATTACATTATTTATAATTAAATCGCCATACATAGTTTTTGAGTCAAATTTGATTTGGCTTTAATAAGTCGCTTACATGTATCTGCCTAGGTATGTAAAGTTCTACCTTCTTGTTAAAATTAATTGAAAGTGGAATTTCTTTGGGCAGAGATTATTTAGCTCATCTTATGTCATTAAAATTACAACATCACTTAATTAAATAAATAGCAAATGCTAATACTAAACAGTTTTACTGTTTATATTCTTCATAAATTTAACTAATCCAGAAACAAGTTATAATATATTAAGTAAACATACAGTATTAATATTAAATCAAGAATTAACTTTTAAATCACACTAAATATGTGTAAACAACTTTCTTATTTGTACTGCATAATCGTAAAACATAAACTATGTGTTCAATAGTAATCCAATTATGAAATAAAAATACTTTTAATAAAACACAATTCACTGTTCAATTTGTTCTATATCAAAATCGGATAATTTAATTTATGCAAATAAGTGCAAACCAATTACTACTCTTTTCCACGACCTCACTTTATTCAAATACAGTACTATCATTCCAAACAAATTATAAATTATATGGTAGTGAATATCCCTTTCTGAACTTAGAAATACACATGCAAATTTTATGGTAAACTATGTGTTAGTATAAAGTATAACTTATAGATTACTTTAACCAAGTTATATTTTACATTGATTAAATGTTAAACTTTAATAACAACTTACTGTGAGAGTTGTGAATCGTGCAAACTAAACTTTCCTTTCGTAATACTTTATTAAAACTGCTAACAAATCATATGTCACGTATACAACGTTGGAAGCGCTTTAAACATAATAAACGGTACCAGGAACTAGCACATACTTACACACAAACATATTTAAGTTATTAAACAGATTCACTGTGACTTCATAATTGTAGGTGGGGTAGGAGAGGTGATTTATTAAAGTAGGAGATTAACTAATAAATATTATTATTATCTAGAGAGAAAACTATCCGATCGATTTCGAACGAATTTCCACCAAACACGTAACCTATATAGATGCACGAAAATACGTTTTTGAAAAATTTTGAAAAACAACCCCCTTTATGGAAAAAAAACCCATAAATCAGTTATTATTATTATTATTATTAGCTAAACGAGAATTTTTAGAAAGATGCGTTTTTTTGCATATGGTAGGGTACATTAAAGGCTACAAATAATACAAATTTTATAAAAATCGTTATAGCCGTTTTTTTATAAAAAAAATATAAATGATTTTTTGGGGTTTTTTTTGCCAAAAAGGGGGTTGTTTTCAAAATTTTACAAAACCGTTTATCGTGCGTCTATCTATACAGGCCTACTTGACATGTCTGGTGCAAATTTGTTTGAAATCGTTTGAATAGTTTTCGCTCTAGCTTTGTATACATACAGACAGACATTTTGTAAAAACCACTTTTTTGGACTCAAGGAGTCCCAAAAAGGATATTTCCACATAAATCTCAACATCGATTTTTTTGCGATCACTATACTTTCTCTATACTATAGTATAGTGAGAAAGTAAAATTGTCGTTTTTTTTTTTAATAAACTAAACTATTTTGCATTAGTATTCACTATGGTCTGTTAAATTGTTAAAACTATTTTGCCCTTCTTGTGTGCAACTCTCGCAGAGTTATTTAAGGAAAGCTTTATCGGGCTCTTTACTAACGTTTTAGTAAGGCGACAACCTACATTTTTATCAATTGTGGAAACGACAATAAATTATGAGGGTAAGCCCAGGCTAACGAGTACAGATCTGAAGATACCTAAATTATTTCTTTCACAATAAATTATATAAAAATAAATTTAAAAGTTTAAAGAATGCAAATGAAAAATGTATAACAATACTTATTTTTTATTTATTTAAAAAAATGTTTGCGCAGTTAATAAATTGACTTGCCTTTAAAACTATTTTTTTTTGAAATTCAGAAAACCCATCCCAAAATATTTAATAATTTGAAAGAAAAACAACCTTACCAAGTTTTAATAAAAATACAAGATTAGTTTACAACCAACAAACTATTACATGTAGTTGTACATAAACTGTTATATAGTTGGTCAACGCATGAGTAAAATGGCAAAAAAATGTATACTATTTTAACCAACCCACATTGTATAATTTTATCACATACACAAATAATAAGTTTTCTTTTATTGTTTAGCTTTGGTGTCACTTATTTTAACCTTATTACAGTGCAGCTCAAATAAATGTACCTGTAGTTGTAAAATAAAATGAATAATTGCAAGTAAATACGTATGCATTTTTATTTCCACAACACTTACATGACTTAGTGTTTTATAAATAAATTCTTCAAAAAATAAATTATAATCTTTGAAGGAGCATTAAAACTTATATAAAAGCGAGCGTAAGTACGTGGAGTAACATTTAATCTAACAGCTGATTTCACCCATCATCTGTAAACCTAGTGTATATTATAGTTTGAGGTTATGTTTAAAACTTCAATCGTTATAATTTCTTGTGAAGTTGATTTTTTTTTAAATATGAGTTATAGAACTAATGTGTGTTATAATTATACGTTATAATATTTGCTTTGAGGTTATAAACTGTATATAAGTACAACCTTGTATCATCAAAATATTTGTTTGTACAAATTTAAAGAAGAAATACCTATTCGTTTAACTTAATAATATAACGGCTGATTTCACCCATCATCTGTAATACGCAAACAAAACCTAGCGTAGATTATACTTTGGGATTGTGTTTACAACTTCAATCAATAATACAGCCTATAATCTTATCTTCTAAAGCGAGAGATAATTGTCTATCTCCTAAATGGATCTGGAACCTCCATCTAAGGATTTTTGATTTTTTGATTTCATAAGGGGCTTTTGGCCACGAGAAATCGATTGGAAATGGTCACCAGTCTGGGAAAATTCGTTTTCTACGTCTTTTTATTAAATTAAAAAGTGAAATTTGTCCATTTTAAACAATACAAAGCACAGCTGATGCAAATGTTTTCAATGTCCTTACAATAATCATCTGTTTTCTTTTAAACGAAGCACAGCTGATGCAAATGTTTTCAATACCATTACAATAATCATCTGTTTTCTTTTAAACTGTATTTTATTAGAGGTAAGCCTAATGTTGTATCTATTTATAGTTACCATGGCAACGAATACCTCTGCTAAATAAACATACCCTTTATTTAGTTGTTTTGTTATAGGCCTAACCTAAACGATGTTCACGGAAATTTGCAATAATAGTTATTGACGTGAGCGAACTAGGCCCTTCTTATAATCGAGCTTTAGCTCGGTCTCCTATATTCCTTTAGTTTTATAATCCTTATAATTGTACACATTTACCGAGTTAAAAATCCCCGTCTGCATAGTTAGGTAGGCCTAGATAAAGTGTGTTGTTTAAATAGTATTTTGTATAAATGATTTATTTCTGATGTGTATCAATTAATCCGCCTGTGATTTTTCACGGGGATTTACTATTGTCATTATAATAAATATAATATACCATTATTTATTCGTCTTCCATAAAGAATGATTTGTCATGTTTTTCATGAAAGAAATTTCAGAAAGATTTAAAAGGAAATACATACATGCTGATGAGCATCCAAATGTTGAATGAAACAAATACAAATTTTACAAAAATCTATACACATACGTCATTTTTTTTTTGTTGACTTCTTGACTAATTATTTATGCTAAATTTCAGTAACAAACAGACAAAAGTTTCTGATGGTTCCATAATTTTACTCTACAGCCTAAACGTTGGTAGAACTGCTGTTGTTATTTACGGAGTGGGGACAAGGGCGGGGTCTGCTGTTACAGCAATGGTGGCAGCAGGATGTTTGCCCGGTTGAATTGCTCCGCGACAGTGTGGGTCTTTGCGTGTCCAGTTCCGGACAGAGGCAATTATATCTACTCTGAATGACTGCCTCACCTAGACGTGAGAGAATTAATGAAAACCTATTTAGAACGATTGTGTTGGTTCACCTTTTAAAATCAAATTTTATTAAGGAATACATTTAATATACTGTTTTTTGTTTTGACATTGAAATAATAAAATCGTTATTTTCTAAGCTTTGTATTTGATCATAATAATAGCAAGCGAGGAAAATACGATCACTGTTTCCATTACTTAGTAGTAATATTTCTTTCGTTATAGTAATGTAAAATTACTTTTCTCAATCCATTTGCACAAAGTAAAATATACAAACATTATGTGTGCCGCATTATTAAGCATATACATTGAAAGCCAAACATCAACTGCAAAGTGTGTGTGGAGTTTTATGGCACTTCCATTACATAAACCCACGAGGGTGCATGTACAAATTACCATTCCACACTATAAACTGCAAATTGAAATTCATGTTGGTTGATTTATTATGCTGAATAACTGAAATAGCAAATTCACTGTTACTGTGGGAACCCAATTAAATTTCAACAATATATACCGTAAGATATGCGGCCATGTTTTTAGCGAATTTCCATTTGAAAGATAAGCTATTGAAGTGACTCTTATAGTGAGACCTAAGGTTACTACACCGATCATGGTTCCCAGAACACGTTTTGGGGTGCTAAAGAGACACGGTGACCGTGATTGTTAAGGCGTCAATGCTTTATCAATCGTCATGGCAACCATCAATGGAAAAGGTCTGGGTTCAATTCCCATTGACCCCGAATAATTTTCTAAATAGTTTCTTAACAGACATCGTTGGCTGTGGTTCGGTTTCCACATAAAACTGTAGGTCCCGTCTTCATTAGCCTTAAGTGCAAAACAGCAGGACGTTAAAAAGAAAAAAAAGCGTTTTGGGGTGTCATTAAATATTTTATATTTCTATGAATATATGTGCGCTATCTAGCGGCCACATTTTAAGTCAGATTTTAAACAAATTTGAAATACTCTAATGGTGGAAATTATGCAAGACACTCTGTATAATTTACTGTCAATAGCAGCTGCCAAACGGATTGTCCTTTCACTTATCGAATTTATATATTCCTTACATCTAGAGAACACCAAATGAAATAAGATTGTCAAATCTAATAATACTTTAAAATAAGCCCTGTTTGTCCAAACACATTTTTTTCGCCTAAGGATTTTTTATTGTTTTGTGGTTTTTGGCCACGAGGAATCGATTGGAGCTGGTCACCAGACTTGGATAAATCAGGGTTTCGCCCCAGTGGCTTCTAACGTTCCCATGCTATCCTGAGCCAAATCTTTTTTTATTTTATTTTTAAACAACAGCTGATTTAATTGATTTGTAAACAACAGCTGATTCATATATTTAGGTTGCTTTACGTATCCTACTCCAGAGTTAAGAATCGAAACGGTTTGAAAGTGGTTCACCGCCATCAAATCCCACACACACCCGCAACGAAGTATGGAAAGAAGTTCTGAACAATCGTTCTAATGCTCCTCCAATGACAAATGACAACCTGATCGATATGGAAGTTGATATGTAGAATATGATATAGCTTACAATGTCTTTATATTTTGAATTAAAATGTGTTTATTTGTGTACATAAAATGTGTTTATATTGTGTATATAATACAAATTTTGTTGTAATTTACTAAATTATTAACTTATCAAATAAATTTTTCATCTTATCCAAGCAAAGCTTGGTATCCCGGTACTCTGTGTAAAATGAAACTAAACGAAATATCAACATTTTAACTTCACACTCTTTTTGTAGTTTCAAATGGCAAGTTGAAACAGTTTGGAGTTTAGTTTCCAAAAATTATGTGTAGCTTTTACATAAACGACTAAAAACTATCGTCGTGCCAGAGTTCCCGAGTAATAAATTTAAAAGTGTGTCCAAAAAAATATTATTTCGGAACAGTTATTTGACCAGAACTGTTCTTTAAAAGAACAGCTTCTCCAATTCTACGGTTCCGCATAGGCAACCTGGAATAAATAGGAAAAATACAAAATATGTTTTATGAATCATAACTTACAATAAAGGCTACTTATTACTTCTTCCTACTTTTTATTTCACACTTGAAGATCTCTTTTCGATCCATTCTATTGCTGGTACTCGTACCATTTTAAAGCACATACATAGTACATTTTGTTTTCAATACTATTTACTAATACTAGGGGAGACCCCTGCGTGCTCCGTACGCCAACCCCCAATGGAACCTTCTAAAAACAAATGTTATGTTTTATTTATAATAAAGTTATATGATTAATAATAATAACCTCAAAATTAAGATAATAAATAATGATAAATGTTCAAATCAAATTATTTTTTATATTTCATAACAGCAGTTATAATAATGGTTAAAAGTACCAGCAAGGCTCAGGTCCACACTTTAAAACCCTAACCTAAAATCTAGAAATACAAAAATAATTGCTTCAAATTTTGAAATCAGCTGTTAATGGAAATATCGAAACAGACAGCTATATATTATCTGTTCTTTTATTCAATTTATTGTTATGGTAATAAATGTAAATACATGTGTTGGGTTTATCATTCTAGGCCTAACCTAAGAATTTTTTCCGACTAAATTTACAAAAATATTGAAATAAAAAAGGTTTTTATCGAAATGAATTATAGCCTATGTTACTCAGGTAAAGTGCAGCTTTTTATCAGTAAAACTATTTTTTCAATCGGTTCAGAAGTGCCAGAGATTACCCCCTACATACAAACAAACAAACAAACTTTACCTCTTTATGATATTAGTATAAATGTATGAAGAGTTAATAGGACAGCCATACAACCTTCCAAAAATCACACTTATAAGGTTTCTCTATGTGTGTGTCAACGTGTATCTTTTATAGGTTAATAAGTAGCAGAATATATTTAAAAATATAATTTACTTTAACTGCCATATTATTTTACAAAACATCTGTTTTATGTTTTTAATTTATTTATTTAATACCAAATGTTTTAATGTAAACTGCAGAACAGCTGTTTTATGTTTTAAATTTATTTATTTAATACCAAATGTTTTAATGTAAACTGCAGAACAGCTGTTGTATGTTTTTAAATTCTCATGTATTTCTTATGGGGATTTTTCGTTTTTCGGGGATCTCAAAAACCCCTTAGTTTTTAATTTTAGAAAAAACTTATATTTTTCCCTCGTTCCTTGAATCGATACCTTTAATTTGACACCTCTCCCATCATCCTCCGATTTACCAAATTCCCACAATTTTGAATCTAAAATTTTGCTTACAGAATTATATATAAGGATTCCATTGTTTCCGATAGTTTCGATTAATATCGCGTAAGTCAAAGTTATTAGTTTCTGTTCAAACCAACTGTCTATATATAAACTTACATACAAATTAATAAATAATTTTATTATGTATTTAGCTAACGGTCTTTCTTTATTAGCAAAACTACATTTGTACAGTTGAGCTTTTAATGTTTTTCATTAGTGTAGTAATTATTGAATATTTGGGTAGATAATATTAAATCCAAAATGGAAATCTATATTTTTAGACTTGCTCAATTAATTAAATTCACTAAATAGATATTATAAATATTATTTAATTTTATTATGATTAAAAGATTTACACTATTCGCAATTTATTTTAACATTAGATTTTTCACAATAATTGTATGACAACACACCACCTACTTGTGAAAGCTGTATTCAGGTTAACAGTCTCATCAGTTGGAATTGTGTCAAATTAACCTGAGCCACTCCGGAACATATTTCTTTCGGAAATAATAAAAATAAGAGTTTCCCGGTTGGAACCTATTTTGGTAAAAGAACCGCCAAGGCAACTCTAAATTGATTAACTGAGGCAAGTGAGTTAATTATTTGTTTGTTAATGTTAATTAATACTTGTTCATCATTCATTGTTTGAAAAGAAATCTAAAAATATAGTTCAAGGATTTGTTCGTCAGTATTGTAGCGTACAAAATGCTAATGAATAAAGAAAAATTTATTTAAAACACACTAAATTTGGTTAGTAAATTCCGTATTGACTTTGACTGGCTGTCTCATGGTACGTGATATACGTTTGATGTGTGTGGTGAGAGATATTAATGAATGTTTGTTTGATGATACTGGAATTACCACTGCTGAGTGGTGAAACGACCGTCACTAAATATTCAAACTATTTGTGGTCAAGATTGCAACTTTTAACTTAGTTTAATTTAATTTAAAGTTATTAAATTTAAATTATTGTACTTTAGTAAAGCTAAATATTATTGACAGATTTTTGATTATTATCAATAAATGTAGACATTAGACCTGTAATCAAAGTCATCTAAACCAACAAAGATGTATAATAAAAATAAAAATAATATTTAAAACAACAAAAATTAACAATAAATACATCAAATTTGTGTTTCAACTAAAGGGATATGATTGATATTGCTTGTTTATACAATTTCCCCTTGGTGTTCTTTACTAATCGTAAATTTTCTTCAGTGCTGAACCGGAATTAATTTCTAAAAATGGAAGGTGGCAATATCCAAAGCCGGCCCAATGGCCGATTGAACCGTCTCCCATGCACGGGGCGCCTAAAGTAATAATACATTTTTCCCTTTTCATAAAACTGTTAGTTGTTAAGTTGGTTTTGTAATTTAAAAGGGAAAAGAACAACAATTATAGAACTAATATACATTGGGAAAAAATGTCCACAAACAATAACATAAAACATGAGATCCATTGATTGTTTTTAAAATACAAGTGGACAGGTTTCATCTGAGCTGTGAAGTTTGTGTGCGCAGTGGGTACAATGCCTCCGTCAGTCCCCACGCGGCCTCAAACTACAAACTTGTACCACCCCTCACGCGCTGATCACAGATCAGATGAAACCTGTCCATTTTTTCTAATAGTCCTCTTACGATAGGGGTGCCTGAGCCCTTATCAACTTTAGCTGGCTTGACCGCGCCCCTCGCCATCGCAGAATGGTGTGTTTAAAAACATCTGCTTTTAAATATTAATTTAAGATAAAATGAAAGTGGTTCATAAATGGTGTTACACTTACTTCAAGTTCTTTTGTCTTTTCGTTCATTTTGTGTTAAATGAAGTGTGTATTTTCATGTCTTTGTTCACATTGATTTTACTTTAAACATTTTTGTTATAGTCCTATTAAATAAACGGTACCAGATAACTGCCACATACTTCCTCCCAGTTGAAACTTTATACCTTCCCAAGAGTAGCATAGGAGGTGGTTATTTAGAACTGCAAAAGTAGGACGTACCATTGAAAATATTAGATGTATGTAATACACATCCATATTAAGTTTCATAGGTATTAGTTTCATTCAAAATATTAACTAATAATAATAATAATTATTATTATTAAAACTATTCGATCGATTTCTAACAAATTTGCACCAAACATGTCAATTAGGCCGTATAGATTCACGAAAAAAGGGTTTAAAAATGTTTGAAAAACAACCCCCTTTTTGGCCAAAAACTCCCAAAAATCGGTTATTATTATTACTATTACCTAAAAGAGAATTTTTAGAAAGATGCTGTTTTTTTTCATATGGTAGGGTACATTAAGGGCTAGAAATAAGCAAAATTTCATCAAAATCGTTAGAGCCGTTTTTGAGAAATTTTGATTTTTCTCGTTTTTTTACCATTTTTGGGGGTAAAACACCTTAAAAATAAAAAAATTGGAAAAATGAAAAAATACCTAGATATTTCAATACTACACCTACATACCAAATTTCATCAAAATCGGACCGTTGGTATGATGTCCAGCTCTCTACACATCCTAACAGACACACGGAAACACGGACAGACATCACCAAAACAACACTTTTTTGTGTTCAGGGAGCACCAAAACAAATAATTACACTAAAAATATTTTTGGGTTCAGGGAGCACCAACACAGATAATTCCACAAAACAATTTTTTGGGGTTCAAGGAGCACTGAAACATATAATTTCACTAAAAATTCAAATTAGAAAATTTGTACGAAAACAATACTTCCTCCATATACTACGTATAGGAGGGAGAAAGTAAAAATCGATTTTTTTTACACAATGCAATAAAAATAAGAAGAATCAATGAAATGATATGAATAAGTAAATAGCATGTATAAAAAGTATTTAATAATGTTAAGGAAATGTTTTTAATAAAATGACTAAAAAGCGTGAAATATTTTTGCTTTAACCATAAGAAATTAACTTAACTGCCACGCTATGTAAGTAAAACTTGCCCCTGTTGCCACGACGTTTTTATATTATAATATTGTAATTCTGAAATAGTTTAGTTATATTTTAACGTAAGTAAATAATTTTGTTAGTGATTCGTCTCAAAAATACCATTTTTTTTAAGGCAGTACCAAATTGGTACTCATGGCCTGTGGCCGAAGCCTTAAACTCAATTATAGAGTTTACAAAGTTTAGTTTCAAGGCAGTTTAGTGCATAAAATATTACCTGAATTTTATTTTGTTGTACTTCGATTATTTGGCCTTAAGGTAGAATGTACAGAATGTAGAAAGTTGTATTTCACAAGTAAAATGACAATTTATTGAAGTAAACAATACAATTTTTAAAGTATACACACAAATCTACAAAGTATATTTATATAGAAATTTATTGAACAAAATTATCAAAATCTTGTATGAAGAAATGTCAAAAGTTATTCTCTTAAAATTTTAAAAATTATCTTCAAAAGTTCAACTTTTTGTAAAGTTATCTAACTGGATGTTGAATATAAAAGCACTCGGTACAGATATTTATCTAACGTTGCAATCATTTTGAATACACTTTTTTATTTTTTTCTGTGCGAGGTTTCTTCCACCTTCTTTGAAGTTAATTGTATAGCATCTGGTAAATTTACTACGTTTTTCACATTTCAGTAATTTGTGTTGAGGCTGTATTGTCATACAGTTTATTTTCTTAAGTTCTCTCATAAGGCTTTCTCTAAATTCAGTAATTCACATTGAATTTCCAGTCACAATTTTGTACAAAACAAGAGCATTTATCACTGATGTAGTTAATAGTAAATCTATAGCAATTTTCCTACACCATTTTACCGAACTTCGAAGAGGCGTTATATAAGATCCCATTTGATCAGTATAATCAATGTATGATTTGCCAGAATTATAGTCAATTATCGCCTCTGATTTAAATTTTTTTCCTCCTTTCACAGCAATTTCCTGCATTTGATCACCATGCTTTGTCGAAGGCATTAAAACGTCTTTTGTATTTCCATTTTAGGACAACTACGTTATTATCATTCTTTTGAGCTAAAATCTCACCTTTGTTCAATTTGGCTCCTACAACGTCCTTCGGAATATCCTTTATGTTTTTTTTTCTAAGTGTTCGTAAAAGTGAGTTTTTATTTCACCAAGTGTATTTGCTAAATTGACACTAGTATACCAATTATTATCGGTATATACTGTTCGCCCAAAATTCAAGTAATGTTGCATTAGTTCCATAACTAATTTAGCAGAAACAGCCTTTGATGGTTCATTTTCTTTTCCAGAATAGATTCTGTATGTGAGGGTGTATACTCCTTCAACACATAGTTTTAAAATGTTCACTCCTCTGTGACGTTTGTTTTTCAGGTATTGGCGAAAATGGAATCACCTTTCCAAAAATGGAACCACGGATTCATCAATACAGACCTTTTCTTTTGGAACTATATACACTTTAAACTTTTAATTCATGATTGTTTCTAAATTGGATATCTTATTCAGCCTATCATCTAATTGCATAGTTTCATTGTTTGCGCAATTGAACACCCTCAAAAGAAACTCAAATTTGTTTCTTGACATGATTACACGAGTCATATAAATATCATCTTGTCTCCAATAATGAGTTAAGCTTGGAAGTCCATTAAGACCCATCAACATTATTATGCCCAATAAGTTTTTTATTTCTTCTATAGTGCAATCAGTCCATTTAGCCAATCTGGAATGTGGACTAAAGGCTACTTGCAAACATTGATGAGCATATCTGTTGGTTTCAGACTAGTAAGAATAAGACCTCTTCATCCAAAAACAAAAAATAAAAATCAATATGGGACAATTTGTTCATGGACTCAATAATATCTGGATTATTCTCTACCTCTTCGTTATCCGGATTGAAAGGATAAACATTAAACATTAAATCAGCTGGCTTTCATTGGTAAGACGTAACGGGTTGAGAGTTGGAATGAGACGAAAGATTAATTTGACCTACACCAACCTGTCTCCGAGTAGGCTGATTGGGTTTTGTAATTAACCTGTGTCTTTTACCTAAAACTTGTTTTGGTACTAGTAAACAACTTACGGTTTTTAGATGTACTTGGCCCAGGTTGATCAATATCACTTTCATCACTATCATGTTCACACTCACTGAAAACAAAGTCCGGCTCTGCATCACTATCATCATCAAAATATTCAATTAAATTATCACTCTCATAATCGACTTTACCGATTTCTGAACCCCTCATACTTTCATCCAATATTTGTAAAATATATTCATCATTATCACTATCCATTTTGACTGGAACGAACAATCGTGATCCAACTTGCTTATCACCGACTGCTTGCTTCAAATATAATTGAAAGGGTTGCAAACTTAGAAACATTTATAAATCAAAAATTCCCGTGCTAAGATAAACATGAAGCTGTATATTTTTCTACAATGTCTACCATATTGGTACTCGTGAAAGTCAACCTGTTAAAAAGTCGTTTTAGGCAGTTTATTTTTCAAAAAATTCTGGGGGAGGATCCCCATGACACCGGGGGTACATTCCACACAGGCGCAAAAATATGGTCGGGCCGGCTCTGGCAATATCATTTTCTTTTTGCTTAGGAGAAAAAAAAACCTCAGAAGAAAAGAAAAAGGAAGCGGGAATAAACTAAATATTTCTTTCCCCATTTGGGGGTCTTACGAAGGTTTAGGCAAACATAATTAGTTAATATTGCATTGTTAGCTGGGAAAATGTAATTTGAGTAAATAACTGTATGCAATGTAGGTTGCATATATTCAATTATAAGTGGTTTATTATACGGTATTAAATCCATTCTATCTTTGAAAATGTTAAATTTAGAAGGAAACGTTACTAAGCGAATGCAACAGAACTAGCGGTATATCAAATTTATTGTACATATTAAAAGTATTTATTTAAGTCTTCTTAGCTTAAAAACTACAATGGGTTATTGTATTGAAAAAACAAAATTAAATATATTACTAAATACATAAAAAAATGCAAAAGTTTCTTTGGTTCTGACTTGGAGAATGGAAACTAGAAGGCCTAAACAATTTATAGAATCGTGTGCGTCCTTAGTCATCAGATATAGCCTACATTTGTTATTAGAATGCAAAGTAACACAAAAGTTGTAGAGATTATAACTTTAAACAAAATTAACATTTGTCGTATGTATGGATAATGTAACAGTTAACAAAAACTGAAATCTTTGCTATTAGTTTTAAGATAAGTTAAAGAGAATGTATGCAGGACTGTAGTAGCACAAGAATGTGTTTGTATAAAGGAGTGTATCGTTTTATTTATACTTAAGAATTAATATATTATGTAGCGGTAATGATAATAAGAATCACTAAAAAATTTTATAAGGGTTTAAGATATTTTGTGTATTTGTTTTTCGTAGAATTTCAGTATAAATGTTCATAAATGTATATTTGTTCAAATTGTACATTGTGTAATTGTTCAGTTGAATAGTTCAATGGCATTGACCTTCCTAATGTTAACAAGTGTTGAATAAATATACGAGAGTATACTGTATAATATTTTATTCATATTACATTATTAAAAGTGTGATTTCTCACAGATAATTTTACATTTATTTTATTATTGTCTTGAACTTATGAATAAGTCGCACAGATTGCAAATTAATTTTGTATTGCATTGTCTTTGACTTAATCTCAAATTACAGAAAGATGAGTTCTTAGAAATAAATTATGAAAGGATGGTGAGCTGACATTGCATTATTAAAATATGATCTATCTAACTTGTGATTGATATTCTGGAATATAACAATTTAAAGAGTTTTTTAATATCACTTTACGATGTGACATTAGTTTTAAGATTGTTCAGCTTTTTGAACTAGTTGTAAATTAATTAGTAAATAGAATGAGACTTCGATATGGCATAATATCAGTGCAGTTTATTTTGTCACCCACACACACACATATTATTAAATACATTTTAATTAAAATTAAATAAGCAACAATGTAAAAAATAAGAGAAAATACAAAATAATACGCTTATTTTTACAAATACCAATGATTAAGAACTGATTGTATCTTTAGAAATAACAATTCTTACAAGTTAAAACAACCATGCTTCGGATATCAAGTTTGGAAACTTCTGTTAATTAAATGTCTAATCACATTGGTTGTATAGTTATGATAATAACTATATTATTTCACTATTACATAGAGTTTCTTAATTAAAAAGTCGAATTTAGTTGCCTATAAAATAAAAATGTAGTCTTATGTTATGACTAACTGACACGTACGGCGTTGCCCGTGGTGGTTAGTATTTTCAGTCTTTTTAACGTAATTGTAATCTTTTGAAGTGTTCAGTTAGTGAGTGGTATTTGGCTTATATATATATAGATCTTAAATAATAAAAGCACTATTGTAATGATAATAAAAGATCTGAAATTATGATTTTAGTAACTTTGATCCCCCCAAACCCCTCCTAAAATTTCGAAATTTTTCATACCCTTTCTTAGAGAGAGCCTAAGGCCCTAGAGGAAGCTACATTCCAAATTTCATTCCAATCCGTTCGGGCGTAATTTGAGGATGATCAAAAACGCATTGAAAACGCAAGGAAAAATGCAAAAACGCCTATTTCTGGCTTATTTTGGGAGAATCTCAAACATTTTTTAATAGACTACTTTTAGGCCTTAAACGAACCTAAGTACCAAATTTCATCATTGTCTGCCAATTAGTTCTCGAAAAAGCAGAGAAAACGCAAAAAAATCGCTAGAAAAACGCGAATATTGGGCGTTTTGGGATGTTTTCAAAATCCGTTCTTAGTGCGCGTCTAAAGGTCCAACTGAACATGCATGCCAAATTTGAACTCATTTGGTTCAGTAGATTTTTAGTTCTGCTGATGAATGAATCAGTGCCATTTCGCTTTTATATAGATAGACTAGCTGACCCGTACGGCGTTGCCCGTGGTGGTTGGTATTTTCAGTCTTTTTAACGTAATTGTATTCTTTTTAAGTGTTCAGTCAGTGAGTGGTATTTGGCTTTTATATATATAGATCTTAAATAATAAAAGCACTATTGTCATAATAATAAAAGATCTGAAATTATGATTTTAGTAACTTTGATCCCCCCAAACCCCTCCTAAAATTTCGAAATTTTTCATACAATTTCTTAGTGAGCACCTATGGCCCTAGAGGAAGCTACATACCAAATTTCATTCCAATTGATTAGGTAGTTTTGAAGAAATTTTGATTTAATAACTTTGATCCCCCAAACC